>JAQFXQ010000035.1:0-14701 GCA_034693645.1 Pergamasus crassipes | reverse complement strand
TCTGCTCCCGAGGATTGAAGAAATTACATATTTCTTTCCGAGAGCTCATCCTCTATAATATTTGCACATTCCTGTTATTTTCTTTGTACATTTACAATGAAATAACAATTGACACGGAGGAAAAGGGAACAGGAGTCGCATTTTTCAGCTTTGAAGTAGCAAGAAGTGTCCCGCTTCTTGAAAGCTATGACGTGCGACTCCGATCCGCTTTCCCCCATGTATATTATTATTTTATTCTTTTTCTCAACCCGCTGCTGCTTACCATTCTATTTAATATGCATTTGGTAGGGGCAGGATTTGACAATGCTATTTGGTCACTTGAGGTTGGTCAGAATGTGGCTTTACACGCCATCCTGAACCGAGAAAGTTTTCTGAGCCAGTCCGACATTGTTGTCATTGAGATGTTCTCCATACTCAAGTCTAAAAGCTCCACGTAGAAAGAACTTGGTTTTATTGTACAGAATAATTACTAATCATGATCTTATGACTTGGCCACCCAGTCAGCCAAAAATTCCCGCTTCCTTCATAGCATCTCGTCTGAGTACCTTTCCAGAGGTTCGAAACATGTATCTGGGTCAACACGGCTTGTCAGATCCTCCTAGCTTTTCTCGAAGTTTGTTTACGCCGCCTTGTCCTCGTTTACTATATATTCAATGATTATAAGCCCTCAGGCAATTCGAGCCCATTCAACATTTAACGAGAAATCCGATTTCAGGAAAAAAGCATACTTTTGTTCCAGGTTTTCGAGATACCTGGAGAAAAAACTGAAGCTTAGATTTAATTGGTTATAGCTTATTCTCAAAACGATAACTTATTTGAATTTAAATTTTATCCACGTTTGAAATTATATTTTGATCACTTGTGGTGATGTCTTTCTCTTTGGACTCATTTAATATGATCCCTTCATTATGGGCTGTGAAAAAGGCCTTTGCGTCCGGTCCCATTGCACCCATTGTCTTTAGACCAACTGCAAAGAACTCGTAGCTACTAGGCAGTTCCCTACATGCCGCCTTCTTTGCGCTCTCCAGAACGACCGCACTAGCGCCATGACTCAAGGTGGTCTTCTTCACATGTGACGGGGCAAACGTGTCTGCCACTGTGATATCCCAAGCGGTGCATCTCCTCCATGGAACGATTGTGGCACCATCCGGCCTGAGTTGGGATTTCTCAAGGATGCTTGCTGGCTCCAATCTCGAAGGAACTTTCGCCGCGGACATTGTCCGGAATAACTCCTGGTTCAGGTGGGTGTGTCCCGAGGCCCGAGGCCTAACTGACATCACAATGACGTGGGTGATGACCGAAAACATTCACTTCTTTCCGACGGCAACTTTGGCAGATCTAAGGTTGGCCCTTTGCGCCTAACCTCAAACCGACACTGAGTCTGTTTACAATATGTATATAAGTGTGTCGATGTTCTCATCACCCCGAAACTTCGTCCGGTTTCATTGATTTGCGAGCAACGCTAGCAAAGACAACGAAGCAGGCAGCCTATCAAGAGATAGCAATGCCAGATATGAGTGACCCGTCCTCCGCTGATGTAAGTATCACTGTGATACGTAATAGATCTAAACGTCTCATACTCTTCACTTTTGCAGTTAGTTGTATGATCGTATTTTTTGGCTGCATCTTCTACTTTGGATTCGCAGGTGTGTATTTTGTAACTTTCGCTCCCGTGGATGTGTGTTCAGCTTCTATTCCGTTGCTCCTCGTCCTTGTGAGAACTTATTCCCGTCTATTTCTATGGAGTTCTGCTGAGGTCTTCTTGGACGTGAGCAGTGCTTCTTTTGGAAATTAGTGCATTTTCCAACTACGACAGTATGCAACTCCGGTGTATACAGTGTTATGTACTTTTGAACAAGTGTACTATTCTGTACTTTTCATCTTTAGGACGGTTTTGTTGAGTACTTCTGCGTCCCTGTACGATCCTTCTGAGTGCATTTTAGCTGGTGTACTACTGTGTTATTTGTTTTGAAATAAGTGTACAAGTATGTTGAGTACTTTTCAGCGGGTGCACTTTCTTGTTGAGTACCTTTCAATTCGAGTACTTGCTGGATGAGCTCTTTTGAAATTGGTCACTGCCTTATTGACTATTTTTAAGTTTAGTACGCTATTTTGCAGAGTATTTTCGAAAAAGTGTGCAATTTTGCCGAGCATTTTCAGCCAGTTATCACATTGCATTTTTGAGTACCCTTGAGTTGGATTCTTTTGATTCATTTTGTTGAGCATTTTTTTAAAGTATCATTTTTTACACACTTTTTAGATATGCAACAAAGACGCTCTGGTCTTGTAGATCCTGGTGACCTTACTCCTTTTGAGAGCGTCAACTTGTTTGATCCTAACGATAATTTATCTGAGCCTACACCGTATTTGGTCGATCGTAGGGTACTAGCCGACACAATCTTTTTCCGCGGCTGTGTCCGAGAGTTAAACAGCAATCAGACTACTCGAAAAATTCACTTCTGTACGTACAGTTTGAAAGAATTTCGTCTGCGCCCATGCCTTGAAATCGTAGACGTTTCTTTGTCGACCTACTGTCACTTTGAGAGTCTCTCACAGGTTTATTCCCCATGACCATGAAATTAAGTGTTTATTACTCCTGTTAAAGTAAGCTTGCTAAGCACGGCGTATGGTTTATTGGAAGGCCCACCAAAGGGATCACGGAGTCGTACTGTCAGATATTTGGGCCACCCCAACCATTTGAAGAGGCTCCGTATGCTTCAAGGTACCTGGTGAGTGCTCCATTTCACAACCCGAAACTTCTGCAAATCCAAATCCAGGCTTTATCATACTTATGAATAGATGTATGTCCTGGGTAATAAAGAGTTGCTATAAGTTTCATAGTTTCATTATAGTATTATTATAATTATTCCTTGTTAGATATATTACACTTGAAATGGATAGATTATATAATACACTTGGAATGAAACGGATAGTACTGTGCTTGAGCTACCTAGTTGGTGTTCATTATATATAGTTACTATTATAGTTATTCTATATAGTTCATCATAGTTATTACAATAATATTATTGTATATTATCTTACTAATATTTATATAAGAATCTTATAATGTATTGAAAATTCAAGAGTAGAAAGAGAAAAAGTCAAGTAGAACAGTCAAGTCGAAAGGTCAATTAAAAAAGTCAAGTAGAAAAGTCAAGTTATTATAATAATTATTATTATTATTATAGTTACTATTACTATAGTTTCATTTTGCATGCTGAACCTAACCAATGTGACACATATTGAAGCAAGAGTTGTCCTGGAAAGGAACTACTTATTTGGAATAAACGAATTAAACTTTCAGACTCTAAGAAATTATGATATAATCGTCATCGTGGACAATATATCCCAAGTACTCAATCGCCCTTGCTATATAATTCCATTTAGGACCGATTTTACGTACAAGAGTCCTTCAACGGAAGGATTGGAAGTGACAGATTTCTGGCTGGCAAGAGCACATGTGCAATCCAAACATCCTGAATGTAACATCACTGAGATACTGCCCGCCCTTTTCATTCCCGAGACTGAGATTTGCATTTATATAAGATATCCACCTGGCCTAAGCTCTGTAGAAGAACGGTAGTTTTTTTTCGCGTCTGATATTTCACATCGTTACTTATGTACTCATATCTAAAATCTAGCTGTGTTTAGACTTTTGCACTGGATAAGCCTGAGATTTTACCTACGGTAGCCAAGCAAACATCGTCTAACTTAACTTTTAGCGAGGTTGTCTCTCCTGAATTTTCCGTATTTCAGAAACATTAAGGAGAGTCGGGATTGCGATCTTTTATGTGACAAGTCGCACAAAGCGTTAAAGAAGGACGCTAAATGGTACTATACCAATGGCAGGTTCTAACAACGTGATCTACATGCATTCAGAGAGGAGTTTTAACCAATCGATCTAATATTGATAATAAACCTATGTAAATTCTAACCTCGACGCTCATGTTTGTGACTCGACTTTAGTCAATCTTTCAAGTAACCTCAGTAATATCTTAACTGATAAAAACCTTGGATAGTCCATCTTGAGAACTTTGATTGTGACACTTAATTGAACACGTAAATAGAGCTTTAAAACGTGCCTGATACACATTTACTATTCTTGAAACTAGCTTATGTATTATTATAGCAAACTATAGTAATTATTACTATGTATTATAGCTGGGTATTACTGACCCTTTTGGCCGCATCTCCTGCTTTGGGCGAACGGATATGCACTTTTTGGACTATTATTTTTTGATTTTGTTGAAAAACTATAAAATAATATCTTTAATTTTTGGTCTAAACATTCGTGGATTTAGTTTGAAATCCAGTAGAGACAGACTGGCGTCTGCAACCATTTATATTCGTGCTTTGGAGTTGGGCAGAATTAGGCACGGCAGATCCCTAAGTAGGGGCAGCATTCGAGAAGAAGAGAGGACGAAGAAACTTGCAAAAATTTGGTCTATGGAGATTCAAAATTATCATTATTACGATTATAGTGTAACTTATCTAGGCTCCTGGTAACTTATAATTTAAAACATAATTCATTTAACTCGAGTATGTGTGATCTTCAACCCTTGTATCCACTCTTTCCCTTAGCGAGTCCCAGCTGGTTCTGGTCTCGTCTTTCTCGGCCTTTCCATCGCCTATCTCTTCCACTCTTCTCTCGATGATTTTCTGCAGGTACCGAACATCTTCAGTCAAATGATATGAATCTACTTTCACTACTTACTCTGTATTGCGAGGCTAGCCACACCCGTCCCAGTCTTTGCCTATCGACATAGAAAAAGACTTGAAGAACCCATATCAGGATGGCCGATCTGGGATTCGAACCCGGGACCTTCTGAATGCAAGTCCGACGCTTTACCAACTCGACACCTTGCTTGGTAAATTTGTTCAGGATCATTTTTTATTCTGCTGCCATTGCGGACAATTTCTTCCATTGAATTGAGTATCATTGTATTTATCTAGCTCATTATAATATACATTTGGTAGGGGCAGGATTTGACAATGCTATGTGGTCACTTGAGGTTAGTACAAAGGACGCTTTTCGAGCCATCCTGGACCGAGAAAGGTTTCAGAGCCAGTCTAACGTAGTAAGTTAAAGCTTTCCAAACTCAAACTTAAAGCTTACAAAGGACGTACTTGGTTGAATTGATCTCAATAGAGAAAGTTCATATTTTCAGAAAAAAAGTACTCAACAGTTCGCGACAAATTCGATTTCTCTAGAATTTCACAGTTTTTTCCAAGTCCTCGAGACTTGTAGGGAAAAAGTTGATACGCATAAATAAGTGAAGTAGGAGCTTAAGCTTAGATTTAAATATCTCTATTCACGATTATTCATTCAAATGTAAACTTTATTCACATAGGAAATCATGGTTTCACCAGTTGTGTTGGTGTCCTGCTCCTTGGGCTCATCTAATTTCTCCCGCGACATGGACTTTAGTTTATCTGCGGGACGGTATTTTGCATAATTTGTTATACATTGCTAAGTTATGAATAAGTTCTTGTTACTTGGAAAAAAAATAACAATAGGATCCCTTCATTATAAACTGTGAAGTCGCAGCTGAGGTTGGTGTTTATGAATTCATTTCATATCGCTCGAATCCTACATACCTTCAAGGTGTTTGAGCAGGCCAATTGTGACATGGAATTACCCGGAAAAGCTTTTATTGTGAATATTACATGCAGCAAAATCTTTATGTTGGAAAAAATCTTCTCATAAATCTTACCCATATTTATGACTAAACCATGAATAAAATTTTCTCGAACCTTTGGAAATAATTTACTTTATTATTATAAAAATGAAAAGATTTGAAGCGTGATAGGAGAGGATCACCTGATATTTAATGTACGAGATTAGTTCATGTTTTCGCCAAGGTCGGGTAGTACTATATTACAGTGTATGGTGCCTCGAAAACGTGTTTCCATAGGTAGGGTTATCGACCTCCTCGGGGCACCGTATACTATATCATAATGTTTAATGATTTTGATGAAAAACTATAAAACAACATTTTTAACATTTGGCTCTTTATCTGGACTCAAATAGAGAGCCCGGAATTATCTACAACAATAAAAAATAAATCGAATAAAAAGAACTACGCAAGCGACTTTTAGAGTTCGGAAAACTATCTCCATCCTTAATTCAATGGTGGGGGTTAATGCAAACGTACTCAAACTGGTATTTGGAGAATAATGAGGCGCACAGTCGGAGATAAAACTTTTATTTACAAGTTCGCGGCAGTTGAAGGTATGAGGTTTCGCAGAGGACTGTAGTAAGTTAGACTGCTCTACCCATTGGTGAAGACTCTCGCACGAAGTAACTGGATACGAGTAACGAAAAGACCGCAATCATGGCTATCCAGCAATTGTAGCCGACGAATAAATTAACTTTGAGTAAATCACCACACGCGTCCTTGTGTAGGAACTCACTGTCTAAGGAACATCCTCCTGCCTCCTTGATATCCGAACAACAGGAGTCAGGAAGAGGCCGCAAACCATTGCGATAATCACCCGGTCCATAAGAGCCACCACAACAGGCGAAGTAGCTCTGAAGGAGATCAATTTCTTCAAAGGATGAAGCGTCAGAGAACATCGGTTGATACGTGTCATTTAGATAACGTGCCATTCCTCTGAGATAGAAGAGATCCATGAGTAGCAGGGATGCACAGATGACAAGCATGGTTCCGATGAGATACCTGTGGATCCGTAGAATGGCTGGAGGCACACAAAGAAATGTGACCAGGACCAGGAGGCTCATCAGCATGAGGAGTCCGATCAGACAGAGGTAGAGGCTGGCCA
Source organism: Pergamasus crassipes (assembly GCA_034693645.1). NCBI lineage: Eukaryota > Metazoa > Arthropoda > Arachnida > Mesostigmata > Parasitidae > Pergamasus > Pergamasus crassipes. The sequence continues at coordinate 7,918 of JAQFXQ010000035.1, read as the reverse complement.
CTCCTGAATAGGTAGGGACGAACTTCTTCGCGCCTGGTGGTCCAAATGCACCAGTGTAGATTATAGTGCCACATGTGAGGCAAGTTCTCAGAAGAAAGTAGTTGGCCACAACGAGAGTAACCCTCACACAGTAACCAGGTTTGTCCATTCTTCTGATGACTCCTTGGTCGGGTCTTTTTACCGACACATTTTCCTTCTGCGCCATTTGGGTTGCTCTTTAAAGTTGCCACAAGAGATGCACTTCGTCTTTTAAATGATCAACGTAGGAACGCAGAGGGGCGGTCTGCTCTCTCAGTGATAACCCCCATAAATTCATTGCACAAGTGAGCAGCACTCAAGCTGTGTTTCGGCGGCAAAACTATTATTCACTGGTACAAAGCACAGCGTGTCTTAATGAGAGCACATCGATTCGTTCAATACGTGTAGGCTCCCCGTGCAGCGCTCACGTGCAGGGATCCCGAGCATCAGCCACTTCTGCCTCAACATTTGCCTTATATTCCCTGTAGGGAATATAGAAACTATTTGTGTAATTATCGGCTACTATTTAGAATAAAGATGCTTGTATTATCCAGTTTCAGATAGAAACGTCGCAAACACTTTGGTACCTGATTTTTATCATTGAATAGAGTTCATTACATGATGAAAATTTACTATATCTCTGTCAGAAGGGTACTTTATTGAACATAACTTGCAAAACTCTGTCAGAAACCCAAGTCACCTCGGTCCAAGGAAAAGCGGCAGAGTTGTAATTTACCATGCCCCACTATCATCTAGAGTCTAGATGACAGGAATTCGAAGGCATAGTAGAAAGCCACTACCCTGGCTAGCTTCTTTATGCCTAAGGTTCACTTCCAAGAGTATAACACAGTAGGCAGGATTCGGACCACAATGCTATGGATTGCTAACCAGACAATAAATCACGAAGCTGCCTCGTCGACATACTATATATGATAATGGTCTCTGATCGGGACCGGTCCAGTTAGCCTTCAGAGGCTCCCCTTGAAGTGCTTGTTTACCGAAGTGTCGAAGAAAATGAACGGTCGGCCCGCTGAGATCCCCACATAGACAACGGCCCTGTCCCCCCATCTCAGATGCCTTTATGGTATGTCGCAAATTGATTATGCAGAAACGGGTAAACAATACACATGAAGTGTCGTATTTGTCTTATTGAAACCCGTTACCTATTCTTCATGCTGCTTACACGATGTTGAGGTCGTTTGAGTACATTCTGTATAGTAATGGGGGATAGAATAGAACCTTGCGAAACATCGATATTTATATTATTATTATCAGAGAGTTCGCCGTCGATATCCCGGTATTTCAACGTGTTGTTGAATAGTTGAAACATTATTAGAGATAGCGCATCGTTTTCAAGCACAAATTTGCCAGTTTTTGAATAAGTCTCAAGTGGTTTGCCGTGTCGACGTCGCCAAGGAAGCTTGGTATGCAATTCCTGTCTGATTAACTGTTTAATACCTGCACGGCTTCTACACAGCTTCAACCAGCTCCTCGTAGAATCCCTTGAGATTGCACATGCTCCCCGAGTTCAACCTCAGTAACCTTTCCAGAAATGCCCATTTCCTTTGGTCAAATAGTGTAAAAGTACAGCAATTACAGTGGGTAATTTTAGAGAATAAGCCACTGTGTGTTGGTCGACATCTTTATGTCCTACATATTTATGTAGGGTTCCAAGTCTGCCCTTGCACAGCACCTTAACGATACAGGTCACCTTCCAGACTGAAATCAGGTGTCGATCACAGATAAAGACCCCAAATTCTGGGCAAGACATGTCAAGGAAGCGATCAGAATTCAGCAAAAGGAAGAACCGTTGAATCAGTATGAAGGTGTTATATTACCCACACAGTACAATCCTCTGTTCGTGGGACCCTCCTCCTCCTCCAGATTTAATACTCGCGCCAAAATCAAACTTCTTCCCACTTTCACTTCTTCTTTATTGGCGCAATTCGAACGTAGATAGGCAAACAGTGTAAATAAAGCTGACGAATATACCTTGTTGGGTATCGAAATATCCTCAAATTGTTTGTTTTAATTGTGTTGTACATGGCCGTATAAGTCTCCGGATACATAAATAAATACAGTGGGATTTTCGTTGTCATTTGGGCAGGTATTTTATCAGCACGAGAAGATCTGTGCACATCTTATTCGATTATATTCTTAAGCAGGACATCTATTCCATGCGGCTCGGATTTTTGATAGCACAAGTTTCATATATTGGTAATTCCGCCACGGCAGATATCTCGCCAATCTCTTGCTTCGCCAGATTAGTTGAATTATATACAAAAATATCAATAATTTCTTGCGTCCTTACTTGGTGTATGATTTTTTCCGGTTCTAAAGATCTATTAACTCTATCCCAAGACATTCTCGTGTTGTCCTCATGTATATGTGGTAGTGATGTGTTACACTCATGTTTTACTTTATGTAGCGCTTTGATGAGTATGGTTTTGTGTTTTTTTTATACTTTGATTCACTCGGAGATGTTTATGTTTCTCTCATTTTTTACAAAGTTTTTGTCGGGTTCTTGCGACCGTGACAAATTCCGCTGCCATCCACTGTTTGTCCGCATGACTTTATTTTGGATCCTTTTACCGTTGTGTAATCGTATTAAGCATTTTACTGTTGATAAATCGCAGCCAAAGTCAAAAAAAAACTGTCTGTCAATCTGTCTTACGATCAGCTTAAGCTCACTATAGTTGACCTTCTTCAAGGAACGGTTCACTGTTTAATTCTCCATTGTATATATTAATCCTGAACACATGTCTCGATAATCTGGTAAATTAAGTGTACCGTTTGAGTGAAGCTTTTCCAGATAAACAGAGTTTGAGCGAACCAGCTTAGGGTCGATGAGCAGAACATTGTCCGTGGATAATCTAGTAGGTGTGTCGTTGTTCATAACTGTTGTGGAGAAGCCCAAAGACTCCCAAGTAGACAACCTACCATCTTGACGGTCTACCACGGAATGGTAGGCTATCCGAGTCTGCCTTCTCATTGAACTTCCTCATCTCTCGATCCACCTCTTCCTATTTTTACATGGAGCTTTATGAGCATGTTATCGGTATTTTCTGTTCAACCTCCTCTCCACATGCAGGACGAGATTACTCTCACATAATGTAAATGAGCACCGATACTCACCTGAATGAAGACGCTTCGACTCAACTTAAGTTTCGACTTCTGGACTTGAACTCTGCTTTCTCCTTACCCAGAATCTTGCCCTTGGACCTAGGCTATCTTCACAGCACTGTTGACACTCTGGCCTCACTGCCACTGGCTTCTGGTGGATCACTACTCCGACCAATACCTATTGCTCCTGATTCCTGACTAGGCGACACCTACAGGGTGTTTAGTCAGAGATAACAGTTCGGTTCTTCGAAGTCAATTAGCGAATTGCTTAAGACCAAATGCCAATTGGTCTCTGTCTCGACCTGCGACGCCCGATAGTATCTGGTCAGGGACACTACCCCATCAATTACGATATTGCCTAAGATCAATCCCCATTGATCTCCATTCCGACCTACTAGCGTCAGGGTCATAACAATTTCATTTCGCTTTGACAATTTCAATACATGCATCAGTAAGTGTTAAGTATTTTGTTTAGTATTTCAAGTGCGTTATACGCATATTATGCTAATATGTATAAACACATTTAGTAAATACCTCCAATGGTAATGTTGCCTAAGAATTTCTAACTCATTTAAGATGCATATAAACCAACGCAACCCTACTTTACAACAGCCGAAGAACCACCACGTGGCCATGTACGAGGGCAAATGTCAGAAAATGTCGCACATGTGGTGACATAACATGATCAATGATGATATAAGTCAATTAGTTACCATCAAAAAATGCTATTAAAAAACATGATCAACCTTAAATCTCCAGATTCTGGAGAGATCACTCTCATCAGTGAAATGACTACCCGGTCCTGGAGTCCCACGGGGCAACATTATATCAGGACGTATACGTCCTCTCATTGGGCTTCGGGTCAATATTCTCCCTGCGCCCTGCTCGGATCAAAGAGTTCACTTGCACCCGATGCAGAAACCCCACATACCTCCCTACGACACTCTCCACCACCACCATTTTATTCCACCATCATGATACCTCTCGAGGGGACATATGCGCAAACTTGAACTTCGACCCCAGCCAAACCTCTCAGTGCAAGATTGCCTGTTAGCACTCTCCAGCACCACCTCCTGCATAATCACTTTCAATAAATATGATGCTTTTTATTTCTTTAACTGGTCGTAGGTACTTCTTCTCGCTCATAATAGGGCTGTACAAATTTATACAAAAAAGTGTGAAACTTTGCATACATCCTTCTCAGGTGTTCGCTTAACTGAAAGAGCGGATTCTTTGCTTTGCACAAAATATTTTTGGGATTCATATTTCAGTAACCACCATAACGCTCTGCTGCGTATTTCGGCCCGCTCTAGAAAGAATTATTTAAAAATAATTACGTTTGAAGTAAATGCCCACCACTGTATTGCCTTCAGATTTCTGTTGCGCACACTCATTTTTCCCATTTCAAGAAACATCCTAGTAAGAATTATACTCACTCGAACTACAATTGCAGCCATGAACTTGGGGCAAAGCCCACGGGTACCAGCTAGAATATATGTCAACGCGAATGGCTGCGTGTGTCGATGGCAGTCATGCTATACAAATTTATACGGGTTGGCAGAAGCTCATGAAACTTTGCACACATCTTCCTTGGATCCGAAAATAGGTAACCTATTTAAAAACTGAGTAAAATGAAAAGTGTATATATATATATTTTGGTGAGAATGTTCGATTTTCTTTTTCAAGACGAAGTTAAGACACATTATCCAATTTTATAATATCACGGTCGGTCGAAGCCTCATGGAAGTAAACACAAACTCAGGTGGGACGAGCCCCACGAGACAGCACATATTATCAGGTGGAGCCCACAGGACGGGACCCTCTTATCCCTATCTAAAAGTAATGTCTGTGTGTGTCTGCACTCCATACAAATCTATACGGGTTGACAGAAGCGTGGCTTGGAGCCTGCGGACGACGCTTGAAAAAATAAAGACGTGCAAACTTGAACTAAAGAAAAAAAAAAATCATGGCCGAGGAGGTCAAATTCTCGGGACATAGACTGACCAGGCAGGGACTATAACCGACCGAGCATAAGAGCAGGGCGATCGGAGAGGCTCCAAGGGCAACCTCAGTGGAGCAGCTGAAGTCATTCCGGGGTATGCCATGTTATTACTCGAAATTCGTCCCGGATCGAGCAACCAAGTTGGGTGGCAGCGTTGGCACACAGAGTCGGAAATGTAGAGCACCCGGTCCCTTTTGCGTCCCGAACTCTAACTGAGGCCGAACAGAATTATTATTGAGGAAGTCGGATTTTCCCACACATTTTTTCGCAAAGAGAAGGGAGTTTACACTGTTGGACGGGATACTCATCTCAAATGAGCGCGCAGTGTTGCCGGAGTCTCTGAGAGCCAAGGTATTGGAGAAGTTACGTGAGACACACCGGGGCGCGACAAGGATGAAGCAGATGGCAAGGATTTGTGTGGTTCCCTGATGGCAGAAGGAGATTTGTGTGGTTCCCTCATGGCAGAAGGATATTTGTGTGGTTCCCTGGAGTGGATGGGAAAATTGAAGAGACAGTGGCGAACTGCGAGACCAGTCCAGAGTTGCGACCCGAGAAGCTTTGCCTGGAGCCAGTTCCACGGGAGCGGCCGGAATACCCACTCGAGCGGGTGCACGTTGATTTTTTAGGACCCTTCGTGGGATAGAACATATTGGTATCGATCGATGTGTTCACGGGGTGGCTCGAGGCAAGGACCGTCCGCACGATATCAACAGAGGAGGCAGTCATGGTCTTCGAGATATTTTTTTGAACAATCCGGGGTGCACGTTGGTCTCAGATAACGGCACGGCATTCAAGTGTGATATTCAAAGATATGCCATTGCATAGGGAATTCGTCTCGAACTCACACCGGCCTACCACCTCGCTTCCAACTGTGGTGCGGAGCGAGCGGTGGGAGTCATCAAGGGATTCTTGAAACGAAGCATTGAGGGATCATCAGAAGACCGTCTCCAGGCCACATTGAACTAGCATGGTCAAACGCCAAATGGAGATGATGGATGCAGCCCAGCGGAGAGAATGTTTGGCAGTACACCGTGGTCATCCTGGTTTCGAACCCCGAAAAGCCGAGGCTTGGACGGGAGAGAGGTACGGGCCTGGCGAGCCCCTTTGGGTACGTGTCCGGATCAGGAAGAATTGGTGGAAGGGATTGGCGGTCAGACAGAGCGGTGACCAAAACGTTAAGGTATAGATAGAGGGAGGAGTGTGCCGAGACATTTACTTTGATAACAACTGATCGGGAGAGGAACAGGAGATTGTTTCGTGTGAAGAGGATACTCAGATAGATTGTTTCTGGTATACCGAATTTGGACCCACCACCACCGCAGACACCTCAACCCATGATCAGGCGGTGATCGGAGTGCCACAAGAACAGGCACCAGGAGGGCGGCCCAGGAGAAGCATCCTACCACCGATAAGATACCGAAGCTGATAGGTGGAATGGGTTGTATTAAATCTGGTTATCGTGTCAGTTTGGAGGACGTTGTTTACCAATTGTTGGAAGCCGACGTAGTGGTGATCGTCAGCATGCTGGTTTGGGTAGTTATAGGACCACCGGTCGTAGCTCGGGAACCTGATCGGTGGAAGACAAGCCCGAGTTGTGGTTTGGAAGAATAATACTTATTAAACGAGATGAGCGAAACCATGGGAACAGTCCCCCTCAAGGCTCAGTGCAAGTACGGTGGCGGGCCTCGATAATAATACTTACCAGAGTTCAGGGTGGTGGATAAAGGGGCCTGGGGACCCTTTTTTTTGGTCGCCAAAGTCAGAAGTGGCGAAACGAGGGCGCCAAAATCGGCGGGGGGGGGGGCGACAATTCTACAATTTTCGGTCGTCAAGTCAAATAATCCGAGCAGAGGGCGCCAAGTTGAGGGTTCGCCCCGGGCGCCACTCAACCTTCGCACGGTCCTGGTCTACTATATCATATGTTTGGTGCAATGCACACGCTCGGTGTGTTCTTTTTCATTTTAATTTGCTGCTCGAATTCCGAGCCTACACGGGATTGCACATTTCACTATGCGATCTTCGTTAGCATTCCTCATGGTAGCTCACCAGGTTCATTCTCTAGTATTTATATATACATAGTACATAAAAGTGACAACCGCCTACATGCATCGAATGGTTCAGGATGTCCATGAGCAAAAACGAAGTTCGATTAACAATCCAAGAGCGGCTTCGTGATGGCAACAGAAGAGTACTTGCCAAGGGAAGGCGATGGCTTCTATACTCCACGATCGGACAGTCCTGATAAGGACTGGCATGGTCTGTTCTTGGATTTGAAGTTTCTCGCCACAACAGAGAACTTTTACGATGAAAAAGGCATGCAACTTTTGAAAAGACTAGAGAAGGGCCTCCCAGAATTCGCAAAGACTCCAGAGGCTATATGGTGGAGAAGACCTAGGAATCTATGCACGACGAAAGCACGTTTCATTGACGGAAAGCCATCGAGGTAAGTTTGAACAGACAAGTGTTAATCTTAACGCGGTTACCAAATCAATAGTACCTTCTATGTGTCACCTTACAGTTTAGGTTTATGGTGCAACAATCATACCTTAACATGTCTTTCGTGTCTTTTTCTGCATGTGTAAAGACAACAAGGACTTTGAATTTAGGACTTTAAAACAAAAACACTTCATTGGGTCACGAATGTTAGAATTACTTGAGCATTTCGGAGGGATTTTATTGTGAATTTATTTTGTGTCTCTTGTCCCATTTCAAAATTTCTCTGTTGGCTTCCATTTTCATTGATTCAGGAAAATCAGGAACAAGGTTGATGCTCAA
>JAQFXQ010000034.1:0-14818 GCA_034693645.1 Pergamasus crassipes | reverse complement strand
TCTTCGTAATCCTTACCAATTTTGCCCTACGGGTGAATAAACAAAAATTTATAATTGTCCAAACTCACCCGCCAAGTGGGGTGACTTTGGACACCTATAGGTCATGCGTTTGTCACCAACAAGCAGGACAGTAAACAAACTAAATAAACACAAATTTAAGACACCAAGTTGCTAAAACCATCTTAGTAGCACGGTGGTATAGAGAAAACTTAATTCAGTGAAAAAAATATGTTTATTTAACGAAAAATCAATATTAAATCAGACAGCAGAAACGAAAAAAATAAACATTGAATTCCATTGGACCTCGTTAGTGATTATCACAAAAATCAATAATGTCGATAATAATAATAATAAACTAAGTCAATGTAAACTAAATTCGAAGAGAAATATCGAATTAAATACAATCCCTGAACCTCTGCCGAGATTCCACACCTAGAACTGTCCAGGGACTCCCTACGCGTAGTGTCCACGGGCTCCCGCCCTACACAAAAATTCTGTAAACAATCATAAAAAAAATTGAACAGGAACACCCGTTTTGTTTTGATTATATTTTGATTACAAGATCAAAAGCTAACACAACGTTACATTTCACACTGTTTTGAGTGCAAAACATCATCAGAAACTTTCCTCAAAGTTGCTGAATTTTTAGATCGAAATTTTCAAAACACATTTCGACGAACGACAACAAATTCCGAATGGCATTTCCGCCAAATTTTTGCTGAACATGTCAACAAAAAATCAGGCTACATTTCTGCTATTTTGGTTTCTCTGTCCGATCAACGTAGCGCGAGATTTTGAATAAAATGTGTTTCAAAAGTGTCCAACGGCCACCTACCTTCCCCTACTCCCAAGATGGAGTGTATTCCCAAAATGGAGTGCATTCCCAAGATGGAGTGTATTCCCAAGATGAAGTGTATATCCAAGATGGAGTGTATTTCCAAGATGTAGTGTATTCCCAGGATAGAGTGCATTCCCAAGATGGAGTGTATTTAAAAGATGTAGTGTATCTCCAAGATGTAGTGTTGTCCCAAGATGGAGTGTATTCCCAAGATGGAGTGTATTCCCAAGATGGAGTGTATTCCCAGGATGGAGCGTATTTCCAAGATGGAGTGTATTCCCAAGATGGAGTGTATTCCCAAGATGGAGTGCATTCCCAGGACAGAGTGTATTCCCAGGATGGAGTGTATTCTCTGGATGGAGTGTATTTCCAAGATGGAGTGTATTCCCAAGATGGAGTGTGTTCCCAAGATGGAGTGCATTCCCAGGACAGAGTGTGTTGCCAGGATGGAGTGTATTCCCAGGATCAAGTGTATTCCCAGGATGGAGTGTATTCCCAAGATGGAGTGTAGTCACATGATGGAGTGTATTCACAAGATGAAGTGTATGCCCACGATGGAGTGTAGTCCCAGAATAGAGTGTATTCCCAAGATGGAGTGTATTCCAAGATTGAGTGTATTCCAAGATGGAGTGTATTCCCTAGATTGAGTGAATTCCCAAGATGGAGTATATTCACAAGATAGTGTGTATTCCCAAGATGAAATGTATTCAGAAGATGGAGTGTATTCCCAAGATAGAGTGTATTCCAAATATGGAGTTTATTCCCGAGATTCAGCGCAGTTCCAAGATGGAGTGCATTCTCGGGAAGGAGTGTATTCCCGAGATGGAGTGTATTCCCGAGAGGAAATTGACTCACAAAATGGAGTGTATTCCCAAGATAGAGTGTATTCCAAATATGGAGTTTATTCCAGTGATAGAGTGCAATCTAAAAATAGAGTGCATACCAGAGACAGAGTGCATTTCAGAGATGGAGTGCGTCCCAGAAATAGAGTGCATTCCAGAGATGGGATGCATTCCAGAGATGAAGTGTATTCCAAGCTGTAACCTTGTTGTGTCAAGGTTATGAGTATATATTGAAGATCTCTTCCGAAGAATGTCGTGAGTGAGGTGATATCCAAGCTGCCAAGCAACCAGGTCAAACATCTGTTCATGAAAAAGGGACTTGTTCAGAGGCTGCGGTACCAAAACTATAAAGAGTGTCGCATTCCGGAAACATCAAGGATTCCCCGCACACTGCCTGAAGTAGGCGAGATCAAGGTAAATTCCTCACTCTCAGCGATCTCTCAAGACTTTTGTTAAGCGACTGGGCAGTTTACTATTTCACTTTTGTGAATAAATAAATTCGAACCGTGCGGGGTTTGAGCCGAGGCACACGCCTTCTGTTTGCCATACGATACTAACGACGGCACACCCTGTGCCGCCGAGGGTCGAGTTGGCAAGGTTGGTGTAAGACAAACTGACCCGTCATTTCTGGCTTCGCCAATCGCCCGGACCGTGATTCAGCAAAAATCTCAACGCTCCAGCACTTTCCTCCGGAGATTGAGTAGATGAATATTCTCTCAATTGATTTTCGCATAGGAAACACTAACAGACATATCTCCCCCAGGATATATTTTTTTGTATTACGTACGTTTTTGCATGTGTTTTGTATATTTGCATGTAAGTTCTTTTTCCTACTGGTCGCCGACGACGACGAAGCTCGCTTTGTTAGCTGTAGGTGGTCCTTGACCACCTCAGCATGGAGCCTACTCGCCGAATTGGCAAATGTTTTTTTTTCGAGGACAGCATCATCATCGTTCCGATAGACGAAAGGAAAATATCGAAGGAAAAATTGCCTGGTGCTTGGAATTTGAAGTTGCTAAAATAATTTAAATTTAAATTTTTCACGCAAAACTTTAATTTACGCAGCAAAGTGTACTTCAGCGTTCAGGCTTTTATGTTTGAAATGTTTAACTTTCCCGCCCCACTTGCTTTATATCTCAAAATTCCTGTGCATCAGGAGAAGGTCTCTCTATACCCACCTCTCATACCTTCCTCACTAAGAACCATCTAGATTCTAAACGTTGCAATTAGCGTTCTATTCATTTACCTATCAGAGAGTGAAGAAGTGTATAGCTGTTGCGTCTACATCTACACAGCCAACTGGAAGCTCCGGGGAGGGTAAGTCTGACTAATTGTAAAGTATTATATATTTTTTTCGAATTTTTATCAGGCCTGCAAAATTTGTGCATTTTTTTTTTGTGTTTCCATTTCAATCTACATTCCGTACTTTTGTTGCACAGGCATCATCCAGCAAAAGTGAACAACAGCAGCCACAGAGACGACGAAGCGCCAGGAGGCGCAAAACTAATACAATATTTGATGGTGATATCTTTTGTTATGACCGTGGGTAGCAGAGGCAGGAGGATCCAAAGACTAGGACTTCGTTGTTGTTAGCTCAGGCCGAACGGAAACATCGTTCGATACCTGGCAGATTTATTAACATAATCTGAAGGTTTAAGTGCGGGCGATTGTAACGCCCTTAGTCTAAAACATGAATAGTCGATCGTAACATCTTTGAGATCGAACCACATGTTACGGAGCATGAAGAAGTTGTACTGACAACAACCTACAGGCAGGTTGTTGACAAGGTGCGCGGAATCGCTCCATACTTTCGCCGTAAGCCTCAAATATTGAATCTACTGAACGTGCATGACAGCAAGGATTACCCCGATGGCTTGCAGTTGGTTCCTGACGCGAAAGTGAGGTGGAACTCAATGTACGACATTTTGCACACCTATTTCAAACTGCACAGATGTAATCGGCTTTCTGCTTTAGATGATCATCCTACAGTTTCCGAACGTATGGTATAGACCAACGACGAGGCGTCTCTAGTTAAAGATCGTTGAGAGCCGCTAGGAGCTCTGAAATAATGTGTTTTGGCGCTCTCCACCGAAACATGCAATCTACAAGCTGCCGATAGTATTCGTGTTTGTTCAGTGAAAGAGTTTGGCACTAACTCACGCCCACTCCTCTGAATGTCCGGGAAGCCATACGCTGCAACTGAAGGCACTGCGGAACAATCCTTTCTACGACACTTCAGTACCTTCACAAGTCAGCATACAATTCTGAAGTAGAACAACTGAGTGACGTCGTTATACCTTCCAAAATCGGAATTGTAGAGGTAATCATCGTAATGTGCTCCAAAACACCGTGAGGAGATCGGGTTCCGTAGTTGAGGCTGGGGATATTTCTAGGAGATCCCCATTCAAGATTATGTTCAGCTCATAGTTTTTTCCTTTCGGATTATCTGGACAAACCTATCTCACGAAACGATGATACCAACGGAAATGGACAAGTTTGATGTATGGGTGACGATACTCTCTATACACTTGTTTTTGTCAACATTACTTTAGTTACTTCGAAAATAACTCAAACTAAATAAAGCTTATATATTTCCGTGCAAATAAACTAAATAAGCGTATTGTTGCATTAAATACGCATGTAATTAATGAGGAGGTGAGTACGATAGGAGCATTTCACCATACTTTCGGTACTCAGTACCGATACCAGTGCCTGGTACCGAAACTACCGGTGCCGGTACCGCCGCGCAAAACCGGTGCTTTTGGTACTGGTACCGGTACCCACAAGGCCGTATCGTCGAACCCAACGCATGTTTCATTTCAAACTCTCCTGGCCTTAATTTGAGGAAACCGTTCGATGGCTGAGCCACAATCAACAGCGAAGTCTCTCAATTGAATGTAATGCTAAATCGCGCAGTCCTGTTTAACTCATTGTTATACTCTGGTAGGTTTCAACTGACGTCACTAGAGTAAAACTTGTATCACAACTCGCGGTGGACACCGTTATAGTTAAGACAATTCTACGTGTCACGATAAGATAAACATGCCTTTCTGAAGCTGCCACTTATAGATCCATTATGGCAGCTCAAGGGTCGACCAATTGGTTACTTCATCGGTTGACCCTTGGTTCTATGCGGCTAACTGGTGACGGATTCTCTGTATCTTAATGACCATGGCGGATGCATTCAACTCCTCGTGGATGGAGCAAGTGTGGAGAATCTGATCATGGATGAAGTTTCCTTTCTATGGTCTGGTAATATCTCCGCACGCAAAGATGAAAATCGCTCATGAAGTGCGTTCAACTGAGTCCTTCGTTTTGGGAGTCAGTCGATCACCGCTATTTGCTCTCCCCTAATCTCCTCTACCACCCGTTCCCTATGCATTAAAAACTATCTTGCGCTTTCTGATCCGTCTTGGTCGTGATTTCGTGCACAATGGAGGAGAACAGCTCAGTAACAACATTAGAAACGGAGCGAACGTATTAGTCGTTTTCAAATATTTTTCTGCTAATTGTATAAACTGACTCGTGTGAAGTACACAAAATAGTAGTTTGCTTCTGAGGCACTCGGAAAGCTAACGGACCCTTCAGAATCTCCCGTTTCAAATACCCTACATATTCTCATGTACTTTTCGATACCAGATATGTCATGGCTTTTGCTGCGGCTTTAGACACATTTTTCGCTAAGGCTGTTGGAAGTAGTGTTTGCTGGTACAGGTAGAGATCGTGTTCGTTGTGTGCATCATCTTGAAAAAAAAATTGCCCTCATATCAGCTCTACGTATAAAATGACAGGATAAAATGTTAGCGAGCAGTACCAATATTTGTGTCTGCTGGTCATCATGACCTGGCTTTCTTTTGCCGCGGACTTCAAAGTAATAATGGGGCGTTCAGTGTGTATCAAATTCCGATTGAGTACTCTACCCATCTCACCCTAAGTTCGCTTTTGAAATAAATATGGACAACTTTGCCGTGCAAAAGTGAGATACAAGAAGAGTGCCTTCGAGAAAAATGAACAAGGCTAGTGTGAAAAAGAATGATGTTTGATTAGTTTTCGTGCATAAACTGCTCCAATCGCCCGCTTGGACCTGCAAAAGGTTGGAAGATAATTCAGTCATACTCGAACTTACCCAGATCGATTTTTGAATATAACAGGATCTAAACTTTCGAAAATTTTAATCTCACTACCAGGTTGTATATTATTTGCCTGCTATTTTTTCTGCCCGATAAGTTCTGCGCTCCCCAAAATCTTGCGCTCCGTGGCGACAACCCCCCCCCACCACGCCACTGGGTACTACTCTCCATCAATTCTGTGGTTATGGATTGGATCGTTGAGCTGTATCAGGTGCAATTGTCATGAGTGAGGTGATATTCGAGTCACCAAGTAACCAGATCGAGCATCTGCCGAAAAAAGAGACACTTGTTATATGGTTACGGTACCAGAATGTCAAGGAGTATCGCATCCCTGGAACATCGAGCATCCCCTGCGCGCTGCCTGAATGGTGTAACTTAATGCTGGTCAAGCTTTTTGAGAATCAAATCTTAGCTGTACCAACAGAACACATATATCCTCCATGTCCTGAGAAGGTGGAGATTAACAAGGTCATGTGGCAGATGAAGATCGCTGTCACCTCTGGAAATGCCATTCCGAAGAATGTCGTAAGTGAGGTGATATCCAAGCTGCCAAGCAACCAGATCAAACATCTGCCACAGAAGAAGGCACTTGTTATGAGGTTGCGGTACCAAAAGTTTGATGAGTATCGCGTCCCTGGGACATCAAGGATCCCTTGTACATTTTAATAAGTGTTGGATATGAATGTTCTCAACAAATATTTTCTTGTTTGAACCCTTAAACAGATGGTCAGCCGATTCGAAGGGTTTGCAGAGTAGATGCTTCTGCCATGCCGTTGTGAATTACATTTGCAAAATAATTTAATAATAATGATAAGCTATGGATAATAACTGCTGATGTTCCATGAGATGGACTGAGCATTAATTAAGCACGCAATTGTTAAAATTTGTTCATGTTTAAATATGCTGAGAAGAAGGTATGTGGGTAGTAACTGAATAAATATTTCCACCTACTTTTGTTTTTTATTGTGAATGTCAAATATTGTGAAATATTTATGCTGCAACCATCTACTTATGGTACACTTGGATGAAAAAAAGTAGCTGGTCTCCTCGATTATGTTGTCCTAAAGTAAGAAACTGTCGGGGTTAAGTTCATCTGAAAGCCTGCGTTGGCTATCGTATATATGTCATATAGTGCTGGTTTGACACCGGGTGTAGACATTTAATACCGCACACGGTGTAAAATGGGTAACAAGTGTTGTTGTGTCGTGTGAAGAGGTGTCAATTAAATACGATTTTATTAACAATGATGATTTCTATTGGTTATACAGTTTTGATTCAGGCAGCCTGTTTGATGAGGCTGTTTCTCCATGTTTGAAGAGCAGATGCATATGAGTACCTGCCTGGAAATTTAAGTCGATTTTACAAGAGCCGACAGCCGAGCTCAAACACACCATTTATTCGAATTCATCATGAACCAACAAGCGAAGTACTTGGATCTTGAAACGCACTTTTTCAAAGAACGACGATAAGTGGATCAGATATCGTGTGTTCACCGCCTCACAGCAAAATTCAGAATACGTTTTACACTTGCCTGGTGAGTTTCCGTTTATCTTGCTTCCTCCACACCGAGGTCGAACCTAGGTTGAGTCCGTTCGATAGGAAGTGTTCAAATATAACTAATTTGTTTAGATAAATGATAGCGTCGTGATCAATTCTTTAGAAATCTATGCAACTGGCAGAGTCGCCTTGCTAAACGTCAGCGCCCCCTGTCGTAAACCTGAGACGCACTCACCCGTGGGTCTTCTTAGAGAAACAAAATTATCGAATCAGCACCAGACAATTTTGTGTGTACAAACTGAACTACTCACGAAATTATTTCAAGGTTGTACGAGCAACTCCGGTGATGATGCTCTGAGCAGTCTAGCAAAATCATCGTCTTCACAACCGAAGACCTGCGATCAACCAATGGCAACTGCGTTTATGGACAAGGTGAGTAGCTCAGAGAAGGACAGGCTTGATTATCTTCCTTGCTCAGATGGTATACACTTGCAATTTTCCGTTCAGTTTCGTGGAACGAGAGGCTTTTGAAGTATTCATCAAAACCTTACGCCCCAGTCACGAACCGATCACCAGGAAAGAAATCAGTGGTAGGTTACTGTAGAAGATTCATGTTGAGATGATGTCAGCTGAAAATCTGAAAGACCCTACTTCACTTCTGATTGATGGGTGGACGCATTTCGATGGGGCACCTCAAACTTAGTTAATCCGTAGTTTCAACTTCAATGACATTTCTGAGACTTCTGAAAACCTCAAGCAGGTAGTGGAACCATCCGTCATACTGGCAAAAGGTCGATTCGGAGCCGATGCACATACTGCTGTATCTGATGACATGGAAAATATGGTCATTATGGGAAGATTGTGTGGTCTGTGGCACGCAACTTGTCATGCACTCACGGCCGATCTTCTGGCAAAATATATTTGTCTCATGTCACTGAGTGATCGTCTATTATCGAAGGTTATGACCGTTTTGGCAAGCGGACAATATGCAAGCTTGATGAAAAACTTAACGATCATGCGTATTGTCGCAGTCAAAGACACAGCTTGTAAAATATCCTCGGTGGTAAAGCAATTCCTTTTTCACAATATTTTAGTGGAAAAGGCATCATCCATTCTGAAATCCATTCAATAATTTACGCAATACAATTTTAGTTGCATCTATCCTAGTAACTAAGGGAGATGTGTGCGAAGTTTCGCAACGCTTTGTCAGCTCGCCAATATTTCTGTTGAATGCACGAACTCACAGATATTATCACGTATTCAACTTTACGATCTTCTCTATCACTTTTAAGAGGAGCAAGCGTGGTGAGTCGATCGCGCGGAGCAGTGAAAGAATCATTTTTACTACTTCCGAAATGTGGAAAATTGGGGGCTACTTTTCTGACGCAAATGAATAATTAGATATCTGAGTAAATGGGAAAATAAAAGAGCCAGCAGAGAGCTTCAAACCCTTTGATGCTACAGATGTACCTGAGTGACTTTTTATGCGAAACTCTGTAGTGAAAAGACAAGACGGAACAACGTCGGTTGAGACAGTGTGTGACTTAACAGAAAACATAGGAGAATGTCTGAGAAGCTCCCTAAGAGTTTGCTATGATGGATCGATAGTTAAGTTTGCAGCGTCATCAATGGTTAAATGATTTGCAAATATATAAGGGACTTAAAAGTTTTACATCACGAATAACCCGCATACTTTTAGGTACACGCTTTTGTACCTAAGTCTCAGTTCGCCTGTGACCCTCGTTGAATACAGCGTGTCCGACAGCGCTCTCCGCATGAACTATTACAATCCTGTGCTCCTTTGGCGATCCTTTGGTTCTGTGACTCTACCTTACTTCGTTCTCCCGGGTGAGTAGTTCTGATTATCAGGTCTTATTTTCGCATATTTTGGGGTTTCACATTTACGCATGGTTCCCAATGACGAATCAGATGAATGCGCTCCCTCTTCTCAACACCAATCTGGTTTGACCATCCCAGTCTGCCTTCCCAATTCTGATAATCCCGTCACCGCTACTGATTTGAAATCCCTTGTAACACTTGCGAATGCTTTTCAGAGCGCGTTCGCGTCTCAAAAACGCTGTAAACCGCGGAAGTTAAGAAGGCAATCACCGAACTTACAGCAAAGATCCGCTGCGGTAGACCTAACTGGTTCCTGGAAGAGGAGCAGGTTCTTTCACCCCGCCAACACCGTTTTCGTGCGAAGCATTCCACCTCAGCCGCTATCCAAGACGTAAAGGCCCTCGCTGAAGAGGAGAAATCGTCTCCTCCGCGTTCCCGTCAACACTGTCTGGCGGTTCTTCTTGATGTAAAGAACGCTTTCAACTCGGTCTCTTTTAACTCTGCCGACGACAGTCTCAGGGTAGCCAAAGCCCGCCCCCCATACATAAAAAGGATCATAGCATATTACTTACTGGACCGACAGATCAAATTTGAGATTCACGGTCGACGTGACGCCTGCCCCAAGGCTCCTAGGTCCCACGTTATGGAACTTGGCCTACGATGGAGACCTCCGAATACCTTACCCCCCTTCTGTGGCTACTATAGCCTACGCGGACGATCTCATCTTGGTTATCAGAGAAGAAAATGATACTGCTCTTGAATCTGTAACAAACGATTCCATACAAATGGTTGCCGACTGGCTCAGGCCTCATGGTCTCATCCTCAGTCCGGACAAAACTGTAATGGTAGCCCTCAACGGAAAGAAATGTCAGCCTAACATCAAAGTGTTCACGATTCCGCTCCAATCGAATTATCAAACTCGGTGAAGTACCTCGGAGTCATTCTAGATGAAAGTCAGACCCCGCTCGCTCACCTCAAAGCTACCGCTGCGAAAGCAGCCGAGGGGATTTCCTATCTAACGCGCCTGCTTCCTAGAACCGGGTACGCTCGTGACAAAAGATGACGAATCCTATCCTCCGCGGCAGAAATTATGGTGCTGTATGGCGCCACTACCTGGTACTCCTCTATGGCTTTGGCCTCTTATCGTGCCATAGTTCTTAGAACTCAGCAACCACTCTGCATTTGACTAGCCCGCGCCAACCGAACCGTCCCAACATCCGCTGCGATGGTACTGGCTCATCAACTCCCGTGGTCTCACAAAGCTTCTGCAAGGGGCGCCCTCCCGGCCTTCCTAGAGGAGCTTGAACACTGCGATGAGGTGGATCCTGAAGATCACCCTTTAAGCCTG
Source organism: Pergamasus crassipes (assembly GCA_034693645.1). Taxonomy (NCBI): domain Eukaryota; kingdom Metazoa; phylum Arthropoda; class Arachnida; order Mesostigmata; family Parasitidae; genus Pergamasus; species Pergamasus crassipes. The sequence goes on along the minus strand of JAQFXQ010000034.1, from coordinate 4,324 downwards.
GCCTGGAAGGATTGGACAAGCGAGTGGCAGGCGATTGCGCCGGGAGATCCTGGGTACTGGACCCGTTCCCTGATCCCAGACCCCTTTGAGTGGGCCAAGTTAACTGAACACCTCACTCTGTCCTATCCTTTCGCACGGTTTCTTACCGGCCATGGATCTTCTGCTTCTCCAAATTGCGTCCTGTGTTCCTCTGGGCAGGATGATACGGTAGCCCATACCTTCGATACCTGTCTGGCCTTCGATTCCTAGAGAACCATCCTCCTCAATAGGCTGAGGAATGCCAAAGTATGGATCACCACACTTCTGTACTCTCAGAAATTGTCTGCTCTGCTTATCTCCTCTCCTAAGTTTTGGCCCAACGTGCGCGCCTTCACTAACGAGGTCATTAAGGTCAAGGATGCTGCACTAGCCCTTCTGCCTAGACCCACATGATATGAACTCTGCCACCCTCTCGCTCTCTCTAACTCTTTCTCACGGGTCCCTGCCCGTCTCTAACGACGGACACACCCAATTTCATATTAATGAAACTGTGCCTGTTGGATAACTCTTGTTGAGCCGGGACGCTGTTTTTCCTTTTCTCGAGGTTTTTTGGGGGATTGAGGTTTTTAGTGGGTAACGCCATCTCGAGGTGAGTCCCACACTGCCAGGGGGTTCAATCTTCCCCTGGTATGATCAAGTCATTTCCCTAACCAAAAAGAAGACGGTTTACACTTGGTGGCGGTGGCCCATATCTAGTCAAAACAAAGTTTGGAAAAAATGGTTTAGTTAAGAACTGCTGGAAGTCTGTCAATTCGTCATGACAGAGACGCAAACACAGTAAGTACCGCATGTTTTTGTTGGTTATAAACTTAGTTGTAAGTTAGTCTGAGTCTACTTTCAAATCTTCTGCGTTTGAGCATACTCAAGTTTGGGCAGAAAAACATCTTCTTGAAAGGGTATCCACATTGTCATTGATTACTCTGATAAGAACGAGTCCTGAGCTTGGTTGTTGAGGACAATATACCAACCTTTGTCAATATGTCTACAAAATCGCGCTTGGAAAAAAAATAACTCGAGGTAGGTTCGATAAAGCAACCTCGCGTTCAATGGAAACCTGTTAGTGTACAGGTACTTTTTGCTTGTCCAGAGTCTTGAAAAAGGTGTCCTTTATCCCACACGATGTCTGAGTACGAGTCGTCAGCAGATCCAATGTCGGACTAAGATTGAACGGTAAATTTCTTACTCTGAAGCACCTCGGCTCAAGATTTGTTAGCCATTTAGCCTCATGGGCGATTGGGCAGTTTTTGATGACTTTCGTGAAATATTTCCAAAGTATTAAAAGAATGCAAAAAAAAAAATTCCAACCATGAGAAGTGGCCTTCTCATCTGCTTGGCCCGCCCGTGCACAATATGTACCATCGGAACATCTTTCAAACACACTCAGAAGGGTGAAAACATGGCTTAGATCCACATTGACGCAAAATCGTCTCTGTGGGTTATGCATGATGACTGTCCACAGAAAGTTGGTACTCGACGAAAAGACTAGCATCGAGGATGAAGTCTTGAGCAGTTTTTCTAAAAATAAGAGGAGACTGGTCTTTTACTAAGTTTCGGTATCAAAGTATTTGCGAGTAACGACAAAATTTCTGTGTATCTCCGGGGGACTTCGAAAGAGTTTCTGTGTATCTCCGAGGGACTTCGAAAAAAATTCTGTGCATCTCCGAGAGACTTTGAAACAGCTTCCGGGTATCTCCGAGGGACTCCGAAAAGATTTCCGTGTATCTCCCACGGACTTCCGAAGATCCTGCCCCCCCCCCTCCTAGTTGAAATCCTGGCTACGCATATACGCATATGCATCACTATTCGCGAAGTGTTAGACGACTGCATCTTCTTTGGAGTGACTCAAGATAATAGGTGCCCATGAGCACTTTCTCCTTCCGGCGTATAAAGCGTAACTGGAGTCCATGTTGACCTATTTTTACAATATTTGAAGAAGCTCACACCAGCTGGTCCCTGGTGCCGCGGAAGGTACTCAAATTCAGGTCGGGTCCACCGCACTGTTCTCTCTTGTCTCACTTATATATTTAAAGCTGGTGATGTAAATACAATGTCAAATCTAGAGTGAGCTGGTCTCCAGGATTTATTTATTTATTACACCTGATAACTGTTTGAGACCTGGGCCAGTATTTAATGCTGAATAATGTGCTAGGATTGTTGTCATGAATAATTTTTTCTCGTGGAGACACGCGAGGTTGCCACGCTAGATAGATGGTCATTAGAAATGTTTCGACAATATTTCCATATCTGTGCAATCTTCGAGCGGAATCTTAGTACGGTTCCCCTGAACTGTAAAAATACTGTACACAAAACCACACCTTCATTGCTAACTGAATAAATGCATTGTATTGTATGGTGATTGCTGGGTTTCGAATTCTGAGGGTTAGAGCCCTCATGATCCAAAGAGTGGCTTTGGTATGTTTTTGTGTTTTAGCAATAAAAATAATTAATTTTCTTTGAACTGTGTGTACTGGTTTCCTTTGGACCCGACAGGTGAACAACTTCACGTTGATAGGGCACGAGCTCAGAGTTACACAACATTCCTTGTGGTACTAGCTTTGAACGAATGACCAAACAGGCCTAAAGATATGTTAGGAAAGTACCTGAAATCCATCAAGGATTATTTTCATAAACATTTACTCCGCGTAGCGACTTTGATTCACCCAACGATTTGAGGAAAAACTTGATCTTTTATCCCATCGTGTGGGTTGTGACTTCCCAAGAATTTTGTAAGTATTCTCATCTCCTAGGTGTTCCTCACGTTTTGCAAGGTGTCTGGTTTTTTTTTAGTGGCACCTGCAAGAGGCCCTTATGGCCTGTGTCACGGGACGCGCCGTCCATCAAGGCATTTGCCTGGGGAATAAGGAAAGACTCGAAAAAACGATATCAGGATGGCCAGTTTGGGTATCGAACCCAGGACCCCCCGAATGCAAGTCCGACATACTATCATTCTGCCACCTTGCTTGCCAATGACGATAGATGGATCGTGGAAGAGGCGTTTGATGGAATACAGTTGATCTTTCAATACGTTTTGCCTACTCACTTCATTTCGACGCAACCGAACTCCAGGCTGATGTCTGGACCTTATTGGCCTCTGCTTCTGAGCAGACCTTCTTCAGCGGCAGCTTCAATATCGGCCTTAGGCAGCTGTTTGGACATTAGACAGAACTTCAAACCAGGCAAAGGTACCTCACGCTCAGTACCATCACAATCAAGGGATGATGTAATTTTAACGGTGTTAGATGGCGCTACGAAAGGGGGCCAAAAAAGTACTTTATCATCGTCTTGTCATGTCGTTGACTTATGTGACCCATCGTGGCTTCACATGTTTGGTCTGCTAGAGGCAAAGCACATCTGAAGAGATTTCGGGAAGACATTTCGCAGTTTCCACTCGAAGGAACTTGATAAGGGACTTGCTTTGTCAAACCTTATGGTGGCATTGTGATCCCCAGAGGCTAACGAGCGTACCTTGATATTGCTCCGTAGAACGTTCGACGGAGTCACCTAAGATTGGGCACCGAAACTGTAAGCACTGTCGAACAACTTGCAAGTCACGAGAATGATGTGCAAAAATACGTGTTCTTCAAATCTCGCCTATATTTTCGTTTCTATCCCTAACCGTCTAACCAATGACACTTCGGAGCCGCCATTTGGTTTCAATTAAGGGAAGAGTCCAACTTACGCTTCCTGAATGCTGAATAATATATTGCTCAAGAGCCAAGATGGCGGCCGTAGTGAGCGGTTGTGCCGTGTGTCGCTCCGGCGATGGAGGACAAATAAACGGGGTTAATTGCATATTTAAATTTCGCACACGAAGACTGTTCGACCAAGAGAAGATTTCCAGCCTACGGAAAAAGACCTGAACAGGTTTTTCATTGCGAAAACTGTAAATTGTGTGTGCCAGTGAACTCCGAGCCGGTATCAACAAGAAAGTTGTTCTGGAACGAGTTGAGATGGTCAGCTCGAGTCTGATTCAGCAATTAATGCTGACAGATGAACTGCTAGACGATAAGGTGAAGCTGGAAGAATTGATTTTGGCTATGAAAGTCAAAATTGATGCCTTAAAAGCTTCAAAAAACGTTTCCGAAGCTGTACAACAACGTCAGTTTCCTGATATGCCGGTAGATGACGCTGCGGATATCCTCGTTACGACACCGGTTTCGAGAAAACGCAATAAGAAGCGTAGGAGAGCCACTCCAAGTTCAACGGCTTCGGAGCCTCCAACATTGTTGCCTAGATCGGTGGTTCAACAAGCAACACAGACGGAGGAGTTGATAATCCAAGAAGA
>JAQFXQ010000033.1:0-14847 GCA_034693645.1 Pergamasus crassipes | reverse complement strand
TACGGTTTCAATAGGAAGATGCTAAATGAGAGAGGTCCGAGTTTGGTCCAATACCCAGCGGTAAAGGATTCTAAGTGGTGATAAACTGGTAAGCAGAAAAAATGATTCCAAGGGTGAATTAGGAATTAGGTTCTTAATAACAGTTCATGAATAAACAGAGATAACAGGCAATTTGTTTTGCGGGTTGGATATTCAAGTTGAATGGACGAGGATACATGTCGAACTTTGAAATGAAAATTGAGTGAATGATTCTAGTGAACCCTAAGAACATTGGGAGCAAACTTTGTGATTATTGGTGTTATTTTGTTCAATTGAGACGTTCTAGTTTTCTGAAACTGCCCGGGTTGTTTGATATTTTAAGATGGTGAACCATGGAGTTCAACGTGAATAATGTTAATTACCAGAGCTCTATCCGCATTTGTGGACCAAAGTCTGAGTCATCAGTTTAATTGTCTGTCGAAGCGGTTGATTGTGATCTAGATATTTTTGAGACGCGTCCGATTTCTTCCCTTTTTTGAATTTCGCGGCAAGACCATGTCACTGGGAGAGGTCTGCGATTCACTGCCAACGAATCTGATATAATGCGTAAAATTTCAACTGCCGAAATCGTCGTCTGTGACACATGCGGTTCAGTAACGCTGATATTGCTGGCTGCTACCCCTGGGCGGAAATGTCGCGCGTATACTCCGAGGAGCCAGTGGAAACTGGAGTTGGACGCCACATTTTGCAAGACGGCAAGGGATCGAGATGAACTGAGAGCAAAGGTTACTGCGATGAAGAGTGAGGTGAGGGAACGCAAGGAGTTGGTGCGCTTGAATAGTGGGGCGTACGAGCTAAACAAAAAAGCCATTGAGAAGGGCCAAGAGGCTTCAAAGAAAACTTGCACGAATTTTGAAAGATACGGAGAGGAGAGGGTAAACGAGAAGCAGAGGCTACGGTCAGAGTTAGTTCGATGCCGAAGGGACGGTGAGGCGTTGGTGGGACAACGGAAGAAGGTAGAGCAATTGTTGTAGGCAGGTCAAGTAAGAGAAAAAGAAGAGGAAAGACGTGAAGAATTTTTTTCACACAAGACCCAATAAAACGGGCCGAAATGGTTAGGACATAATGTTTGGAACGGATGCTGATATGGATTGACAGAAATAAAACGAATGCAGGAGCTTAGTCTATCAGATAATTATTTCATGAACAAGCTAGCTGTGTCTTGCGGAGAAACTTCTGAGGGAAAGGAAGGAATGAGGGGTTGGTTGAAGGGAGAAATTGGTGGGGAGGGTAAGCATTATCAAGCGTTGAGCAGAAACATAGAGTAGGCGAAAACAGAGAGAGAAAGGAGAGGTTTTGGGGCGTATTAATGGAATCTAAAGACCGAGTCAAGAGGCTAGTACAGGCTGAAATTGGGAAGTTAGATCAGGGAAAGTTCAACCATATTATGAGGGCACCGAAGAGACAAAGAGGAAAGTTGTTAGGTAAACCTGGAGGTATATGCCTGGAGTAGGAAAGGTGATTACGAAGTAGAAGGGATTGTACAGTAAAAAGCAACTGAAGGTTGCCCTCGTGCATATATTCTTCTTACCAGAAAACGATGATGGTACAGCAGAACTGAGCGTTGGTCAAAGAGAGGACATAGGGGTAAGAACATCTGGGGACGATGTGAGGAAGGCTATAGGAAAAATGAACGGAGCAACTGCCACAGGGTTGGACGGAACTTCTATAAAAACTGTCAGGGAATTGGGTGTTGAGTATTATGACTTTTTGCGAAAGTTTTCAATGACGTATTTGTTGGAAAAAAGTTTCAAGTTCTTGAAGAGCGGGGAGAGCAGCCTTGTTACCAAAAAAGGGGACGACAAAGAAGATTCAAAAATCGATGACTACATCAGTTGTTCAGCGAGTCCTTCATGCAGGCCTTTAAGGCGCGAGTTCAAGGCTGGGTGGAGAGGAAGAAGCTCTCGACCGAACGGCAGTGTGTCCTTCGCAAGGGATACAGACATGACGATCATATTAGTTTACTATCCTAGGTTATCGAAGTTTTTCGTGCTATTTCCGCTGAGTTTGTATTCATGCGGAGTCTTTACCTTTGCAGATACAGCAACTAATTCCCATGCATAATTGGTTTTATTCGTTCTAAGATGAGTTATCACTGACTATGCACAAACATAAGATACACCGAAGACTATGCACCAAGTTTCAGTTATGTTTTCCCACTTCGATGCGGATATGTTTCAACATTATTCGGACTGTCACTTCGGAACTGAACGAACACTGAATTTTGTAACTCGCAAGGAATTTTACACTAACCGTACCTAGTACTGGCAGACGAGCCCATAAGATGCACTCAGGAGGAAGTTGTACACATGACTATTTCAGGGATCCTTGGGAAGTCCCGCTCCTTGCCTTATTAGTTGTGGTAAATCATCTTGGCCTAACCGGGGTGGCCCTTGCTGCTACGAAGATGCGCGTGAATCTTTTGTGAAGATCCCGAGTTAGCTTTGGTCAAACTCACATTCTGGGCTGCGAGTTTTGATTGAGATCCTGGCGATAGGTTCGCGAAAGTTATCTTCGTCGAGCCATGGTATATGCTACTTGTCTGACTGTGATGACGAAATGACTGTGAGACTATTCATGCTGAAAATACTAGTCAAGCTAGGCGTTTTGATGAGTCTCTTTGAAACTTCCACAAATACGTCGTGCCCAGGCGGCCCTTCCGCCCTTGAGCCGCTGAAACTATCGTGAGCTCGCTGTTCTTTCTCAAACCTTCTCGAAGACACGGATGCCGGAACTTTGCTCCTCACCACCATCGTGTGAACAGTCTTCCAATTCTGAATCAACATAGGCTCGTAAGGAGACCCTCTCCTTCAACTCGTCAAGTTCTGCACGAGCTTCTGTCTACACTGAACTTTTCATTGTTCCAACTTTCTTACCGGTGAATCGAACTCATTTGGATATCATAGAAAACTAGCAGAAGCACCTTGGTATTTCGAATTGTAGTGATTTTCCAGCTATTCAAAGTTTCCATAGTTGGTGTATAAAGTCTGCAGTTCCTTGGAATTGCTGAACAACTCAGCAATATGGTGATCTAATTTTTGTATCGTCGCACTTGGGGAGCCAGATACTTGAAAGTAAGACAGAACCAGCAAAGACCCAGTAAATTGTGTGCACAACATAAATAAACTCAAAATGTGCTTATATATGTTAGTAATGAAGAAGCTCTAGCCCGCATGGGGTCCGCTGACCACTTCCATGACCTTTGAATCAAACTGAAGAATGACAGCGATGCAGGTGAACAAGGTGCCCACATATGTATAGAAGGTGGCCTTGCAGTTGATGAAGCTATCTGATATGGCCAATGCATCACGATCTGGATTGTAGAGGAATACATGTCGAAGTTTGTTGTGAAGGAAATAGTGGTTTTCCTCTTCATTCATGTTCCAGTCATTTATCCAGTTCCCTGTTGTTAAACATTTTTTTATAATCAGCGTGCCAAGACGACTTGTCTCAAAAATCTGCATAATATGGAATAACCCGATTATGATGACCATCATCCTTTCGACGAGAACCAATATGTCAGAGCTTTCCGGACGCAGTATTACATTCCCCATGGCTACTACAATTACAAAAAAGATTTTTATGTAAAACCAAAGAAAGATGTCGCTGAATACCTTGTTGAGAACCGCAGTAGTTTCACGAACAAATATTTTCTGCCGTCGCAAGCTTTGAACTCGCTGCTTGGAAATAATCTTGCACTCTTTGACCAGCGTGTCCAAGTGCTCCACTTGATGGACAAGAACAGATGCACACTGAGCGTACATTACCACTGTGGCGTACATGGCTTGTCGCATGTATATATAAGTTATTTCCGTTATTGTATCCAGGAAAGTATGATCTGAGAAGTTGATTCTTAAGACGTCATAGAGGAAAACAGGTGTATGGAGGAAAAGTACGAATAAGAACTCCCGGGGGTTGAACATAGCCTTGTTGTGCTCTCCTTGAAGGATCTGGGACAAGAGGTTGTCGTGTCGCATCATCTTGAAGGCTCCCATTACACTAACTCCTATGGAACACATTCTGGACAAAACAATGTTGATCTCGTGTACCGTTGGTGTGTTTATCAACCGTTGAAGAAACCGAGGGATGATGAATGCAGTGCAAGATTGCAACGATACACAAAAGAAGAAACGGGACAAATATTTAAGAATCCTTCTTTGCTTAACTCGTCTCACACCGTGTGATGAATCTGAGGCGACGAAGAGCTCAACATGCACATCTACTCCAATCACGAAGAACCACCACTCGAACGCTTTAGCTAAAAGCGGCATTTCGAAGCTTAATTGTCGCTACAGGATATCTCTAATTATCAGCTAGAGTTGACAGCTGCTTTCTCCTTGACAATTTCATTCTATCTGGCATATGATTCCGAGCTGTAAACTCCGATAAACGAAGAAACCGATATGGGCTCAGCCAGATAAATCACGACAAATTCAATCACGTTTAGGAGCTTAGAGCTCTATCGACTACTGAACTGGCCATCTAAGAAGTTCCTAGTAAACTGGTACTAATATGCAATTATACCCTGCTTTCGTTGCTTACCTTCTGTGTCTGAATTGTGCAGGATTGTTTCTTTTATTGACGCAGATCGATATTATGTACGATGTTCGTGTACATACAACGCTAAGAACAAGATGGCTTCTAATCGAGCGTTAACATCGGAGTTTAAGCTCTAACCTTTGTTCGCGCTTCATAAAATAGCAAAACGTAGAGACACAGGTATTTTCAGAACAACAATGTTAACCTCACTACAATCATTGATTGAATAATCATCAACGAACTAACAGACAGGAACAATTCTTGAAGTTAAGTGCATAAATTGTTGAGCTATATGGTTAAGGAATACTACTATGATGCTTAGACGATACACACTTTGGAAATTTTGCTTTATATGGACTCATTGTTGACCTTTCGTTGAACCTGATAGTCCTACAGCCGCTTTTGTTTTGTTGATATTGATTTCCTCGTCTTGAATTCCACACTTTGTATACATCCAAGAAAGATGTGACTGACAATCTATCGGTTTACGTCCCGAACATGGGACTAATGTGTAAAAATTTGAGTATGAAACAAACAAAAAGTAAATAAACTCTATGTGGGTTAATTGATGCAACACATTCTCTTCTTACAATTCCGTTGAAACACGCTTCAAACTATCCTTCTGCTGCTCATGCGTACCGGCACCCGGGGCAAGATCGTCGAGTTCACTTCTGCTCGGCGCTGTTGTCTGGTCCAGCAAAGCTCCCCATTTTGGTAGTATACTGGGGGCTGAGTCTGCCATGTCCAACCACGAGCTCAGGCAGGCCACCCATCGACATCCGAAACCCTCTGAACTTCAAGACTGACTAGTTTAGAAGCTGAAGGTAGGCCAGCTCGCTTAAATGAAGATTGAAATTCTTCAGCAGGTTTATGAGGATTTGCTCAGAAGCGTCATTTAATCGTCAATGATCCTAGGAAAGAATAGGAGCAACAAACATAAACCCTGTTCAATCCAATATGCAGCGAGATGAAGTGGCTCACGACAAGCGCCTAAGAAGAACTCACCCTCGGAAGAATTGTATGTCAGCAGTACAACTCCGTTAAGAAGCAGTACAACATGGGGAACCGGGAGGTAAGGGGGGAGAACCAGAGCAAACATAGGATGAACTTGGTCGCGCAAAGTATAGCCAGACCCCATCTTCTCTCACCGAAGAAGCAGCCAACCTCCATCCAGCTCATCGATGACTCACTGTAGCTTACGCGCTCCCCAGAGTTGTTTGAAAAAGTCTATGATCCACCAGACCCACTTGATAAACAAGTAGGAGACCCACCGACCGAGAGGGATAAAGCGACCTAATTTGGACGGCGGGGTAATAGAAGCTCGAGGAAGAAAAGAGGGCAAGAAATCACTAGGACCAAGTCTTATTGTCTACGAGAACCACAAGCAGCACCTCGAAGTCTTGATACGGTCTGTAAAAACTCTTTGCAATATCTGTTTGTACCACGGAGAAATACTTTGGGCGTGGAGGCACAGCGCGCTAGCACCCATTTGTAAACGGAAAGGCGACCCCACCGAAAAAGACAAATATCGTGGATTTGCATTGAACAGTTGTATAAATAAACGTTTCGCAAGTCTACTGGTGAACCGACTATATAATCATTGTCACGACATCATACCAAAAGAGAAGTATGGTTTTTCTGCCAGCTCGAAGTACCTCCCAAGCTAACGTGGAGCTGCTCAAATATGTGACAGAACGACTCAAGGAAGGAAGTATGATACACGGATGCTTCATAATCATCTGGAAAGTATTCGATTGAGTACCAAGCGATAGATTATTGAACTACCTGAATAGTAAGTTTTATGTTGAAGGTAGCCTTTTTAACCTAATTTGAACCTGCCTGCAGCCCGACTGCATTCGCCACCGAGCAGGGTGGCCTAGGGTAGCGCTTGGACTTGCATTCGGAAGGTCTCGGTTTCGAATCCCAGGTCGTCCATCTTGATATAGGTTTTGCCAGTCTTCGCCTATATCCCCTGCCAAATCGTGGGATAGATGTGGCTTCCTCGCAACACAGGTTTTTATTGCCAACGACGGGTACACTACTAAAAAAAGTAAAGGATTGAGAGCAGGCTGCAATTGAAGCGGTAACCCAGGGCATAGGTCACTGCCAGGGAGAGACTGCAAGCCCTCATATACTATATTCTGTATGCAGATGGCCAGGCTGATTTTCTTTGGAAGTGACATGCAAAATTGGCGTTTTACGCTGATGACCATGTCATTCTGTCCAAACCGAGAACCCAGCTGCAGTTTTACCCGGATGAGATGCATACCTGGTATCATGAAAATAAGTTGGAGATCAACGCACGAAAGACTAAAGTTATATAATTTTTTGAAGGTGGTAGATCTTTTGTAGAGGACAGAATAGTAATGCTTGGGGCAGAGAAGTTGGAATTGGCAAGCACGTTCCTTTATCTTGAGTTTCATCTCACACCCCAACTCAGCTTCACCCATAAAATAAAGTAATGAAGGTAGCGAACGAAACAGAGATTGTCCTTCTCGGAAGATTACAAGACCTCGATGTCAAGACCGTGGTAAACCTTTTCCAGATTAAGATTTATCTCATCCTAACTTACTGTCTCAAGAAAATGCCCCCATTCCTGAATGTGCATCATTTTAAGAGGCTGGACAGGATCCGAAGTTCGTATCAAAGAGGAGCATAAGAGTTGGGCAAGCGAAGTTCGGCCACATCCGCTCACGAATTGGTTGGCAAGGGTTCCCTCGTAGAGGATCTTGGCCTTGATGGCAACCTATTCAGTCAAAAACTTACTGAAAAGTACAATCAGTTTAGGGAGGACCGAAACGTTCAGTTTCTCATTTGTAATTGGACTGAGGGGCAGGCCGACACATGGAAAAGGTCTGAGTCCAACCGATGTACAACTGTCCAATTCGCGGCCCTTCGTCTTCATTTCCTGATCGGTATGAAAATCGATTGACCAATGTGTATGCAGCCAAATGTAAAAAATTGAACATAGGAAGATATCCTTGAATGCATCGAGCTGGATCATATAACCTTGGCATTGGGAAGCGTGCACCGATTACGCTGCAGTACATCAGCTCACCGAGTAAGTCCCCAAAAGCGCTAACTGCACACTTAGAAGCGTTAAGTTTCAACCAGGATTGCTCAGGGAAGTCCAAGTTTGGCGAATATCGCGAACTCTCTGAACCATGGATGGACCTTCCAGGAATATATCCGGAAGACTCGTATTTCTCCACAGTTGTCTTTACCGTAACTACAAAGCTTGAAATCCCCCGGAGGTAATCATATTTTCGGATCTGCGGTGAGAGTTTAATGGTAAGCTAATTAACCATTCCAAACAATTATTAAGTTAAAACTCTAACTCGAGCCTAAATCTCATAACGGATTAGGTATACACAGGCAATTCACGATCAGAAATGCTAACACGTTTTTTCCCGCGGCTGTCGGTTGTACTTCTTATCGTCCACATCACCAAGGTGACAGGGTGATCAAACTTTTTTTTCGAACTGCTCCGCGTAATTGTGACGTTGACCAATTCTGTTCTTCGAATCATAACTCTGCTCTTAAGTCACTGTTCAGTTCTAACTAAACTTGGATTTAGAGCTGGAATGTGAAATCGTGTACGGTCATAAAAAATTCTACCGTGCGTGTTGGCAGACCAATTCGCGGAATGCACACTGAAGGAAGTCGTACGCACGATATTTTTACGGCTTGTAGTCTCCGTTAAAGTTGATTGTCGGGGGGTTACTTTTCTTGTCTAGCTGTGAGAGACAGGGGCTTGCGTGCTAGCTAGAATGACCTGAATTGTTTCGACGTCGTGGATCCTTTTTTACCGAAGAAGGTAGGGTTGGGAATTCACCGAAATTGCTTTTATCGGTAAATTTACCGATTGTCGACACATTTAATGGTAAATTTCCAAAATTTACGGTTTTTTACCGAAATTTTTGAATACACTGAGTTGTACTTTGTCCATTCATTATTTACGATTCGTTTTTATATACGAATTTATGACATGATGTGGCAAAATTATGGTCCAACGTTGAGAAGGCTTCTCAGCTTGGTACATATGGCACTAGCCAGTGTTCGCTCAGTTTCCGTACTTATTCACCGCAAAGTACTGAGATGAAAACCTTTGTCTAGATTAGAGCCAATACTCAGTCCTTTCAAAACTCTCAGTAACTCGAGTCGAATAGCTTCGTTCACACTATGTTATTCCTACTAAATGAGCATGCAAACTCAGCTCGGTAGTGACCACTCCTTTATAGGCAATAGATGCTAAGTTTTCAGCCGTTGCATTGCCCCTTATGTGAAAAAGGCCATGGCGAGAGCAAACCTGTTTGCGATTAATGTCGAAAGCAATGAATCGATTAGCCGCAGCGCTTGTCCATTCATCGACGGTCGGTTGTATAGCGGTTCGCCAAATCTTTTAATTGTATGATCTTCTTTGTTTTTCAATCCATCAGCGTGCCGAAGAGCCATGCCTTTCACGGCACGATGGGTTGATGTAATAGAACATCCGGGATAAGACTTCTTCAGGAGGGACTGCACAAATTGTTTGTAATTTTATTGAAACTTTGCCCGAGTCTGCACACTTTCGCAACTTGTTCTTCCAAGAGACTTCGCTTTCTTCCTGAATGATTAGCGAATTCAACAATCTTCCGTTGTGTTGTGCCTGAAGTGAGTAATTATACTTGACCCAGCTATGAAAACGTCATCAACATTTAACTTCATTTACCATATCTTTTTGAAAATATTAAGGAATCCAGTGTCGGAACGAGGCAGGTTAGGCGAATTCGTAGCTCTTCATTCTAATAATGTCCACTATCCAAATTAGAGCAGGCGAACACTATTAGATCAGGCAGTTATATCTCTTTGAGTTAAAAAAATGAGAAAACATCAACATTGGATGTGAAATGCGATTGATCTAAAAAAAATCAAATAACAAGCGCTTACTGGATGGTTCGATCCACAAGTGGAGTCTGACGAAACCTGCAATACCTTTTCATATGTCCTACATTCAACCAAAGTTCGACCCTTCGATCGTAGAAAAAGATATCCAGTATTGAATTTACGGTTCATCAGTTTGCCTAAATGAATCTCGACAGGAGCTCCGAGGTTTATGTGTTGTCTTCAGTGCTTCTTGCTGTATCTCCGCCAGTTGGCATGACCATAATGGACGCCTTTGTATGTTGTACAACACGTCTTTCATATAGCCCGCTTTCAGTCTTTTCTCACGCCCTAAATACTTCACATCTACTGCTGAGGGCCAAGTGTCTGTCTCCGCAATTTGAGCACTTTAAGTCATTCTGGCATTCTGCCCCTTTCTGTCCTTCTTGGTCGCACCGGGCACAAATGATTTTCTCGCTTTTGCATTCAGCTGTTCTATGTGTGTACCTAAGACACTGCTTGCGCTGAATCAGCATCGGGGATTTCAGCGTAACCTCAAACTCGTTCCCCAGCGGGTCTGATACTGCCCTCAAACAGAATATCTACCTTATCGGTATTTATTCTCTCCATGCGTTTATCACTGTTTTTATCCCAAACATCGACTCCGTAGGTGACGCTTCTGATCTTGATTACTCCCTGATTCTTGAGCACAGACGTGACAGTATCCTCCGGGATTTGGTAATGTACCCCCTAAAGGCGACCCCACCGTGCAACTTCCCTTCTTTCTTCTCTCCTGACATCCACTCCTGCAGTCACCTTCCACTTCTCCATCCTCGCAATCTCCTTTATAGTGTCTACCCAAGTCTCCAGTTTGTTGAGTCTGGTGATTCTGGGAAACGCCTCAGGAATGTTAGTCCTCACAAAGACGTAAACGTTAACAAAAGCACCCGACTTGAATCCACCATCAGTCTCAGTAGCATTTACAGTGGTAAATACAACGCTGAACCTAGCTGGATGTTTAGTTTCTGGTTTCCTCACCGTCGATGTACCGTAAGTTTGCAGCCTCTTTGCTGACAATCTTTCGGCAATCTTCATCTGTTGCAGTTTGAATCTCCCATCTTTCGTCATTTTCCTATTCCAGTCAGTTCCATCTGCCCATTCAGAATTCGCGCCGTTTTTCTGACATCCCCCTCTCTCTTGGCTTTCTCCGTAGCGTTTACCAGTCCCGTCCCCATCTCCGTCATCTCCTCCCCCACAATAGTTCACTCCTGCCCCCGCTTCCTCCGTTTTGTCGCTCTGCTGTGCCTCTCTGTTTTCTTCCGCAGCGCTGGATCTGCCGCAACGACCATCGTGGACCCCTCCTTTCCAGTGTCTGTCTCCTCCTCCTCAGAATCTGTCCCTTTATCGCTGCTGCTGTACTTCTCCTCGCCGTTCGGTGTAACTTGTTGCGCGTACACAACATCGGAATCCTGTGTGATCCTCCTCTCCTCGGATTCTTTGACCATCTTCGCGTTCCGCTCTGTCTTGGGGTCTGGGGTACCCGATTTCTTACTCGTCTTGTCTCTTCTAGAGCTCTTGATATGAATGGTGCCTGATACGGCCACCTCCTCCGAGGCCGACGGATCTGGTGACTTTTCACCTCCAATCTTGTCAGGCGGTATTCTCAGCATGTTGACGGGGAATTGTATCACCTACTAATAGCACACTTGGATACACTTGAAGTCTATTTCTCACGTAACACACACAGCGATATTCGCTAAGATTAAATTTAAATACACACTTTACTAACGGAAACACTTGACCTTTATGGGAGCGCTTGGCGCACCCTCGAAAAAACAGGCGAAAGAAGTTGTCGTGTCACATCATTTTGAAGGGTAGTGGTAGGGCTTAGGGATGTTTATTATTAGGGGTAAGGGATATTTATAATTTGGAGTGAGGGATGTTTATTACTAGAGGTGATAGGTTGGTTGCTATTAGGGGTGAGTGATGTTTATCATTCTGGGTGAGAGATGGTTACTATTAAGGGTGAGGGATGGTTACTACTGGGGGTGAGGGATGGTTACTACGGGGGTAAGGGATGTTTATTATTAGGGGTGAGGGATGGTTACTATAAGGTGTCAGGGATGTTTATTATTAGGGGGTGTGGGATGGTTACTATTGCGGGCGAGGGATGTTCATTATTAAGGGTGAGGGATGGTTACCATTAGGGGTGAGGGATGTTTATTCTTAGGGGTGAGGGCGGTGGCATTGGGTAGTCCAGTTGGTTTTGCAGAATCGGTAAATTGACTGGCAGTTAATGCCACAAAGTACAAACAATATCTGTGTAAGGGTGAACTCGACAAATTACGAATGATGCTTGAAAATAATGCTTCTGTGCCGGAACGTGATTATTGGACGGAAAACTAAATATTATAGTATTCTTCAGCACTTAGTGTCTGCTGATGCGAAAGGCTGAATACCTCAAAAACTCGATCGATCAATGAATTGAACACCCCCCAAAATATATGTATAACACTCAGCCAGGCAGCGCCAAAACGAGTTGCTGGGTGAAACTGGTTCTAATAATTCAACAAAACCGAATTATCATTCAAAATGAAGAGATTTATTTTGATAGGTCATAATTACTTATATATTCATCACCCTTTATAAAGCTACTATTCAGCCAACAGGGCATTTGGCACTCGAAATCCTAGAAGGAACACAGCATTACTCAAGGAGTATCCTCCTTATTTCCATTAGAACCATGATCGCCATCAGACGTCACAAACAGTAAAGAGAACGAGATGGTTCCATCTAGCAGCACAACGAAAACCATGTTTCCACCCAAGAATTTCTGATGGATCACCTCGTAGAGAGCCAATTCATTGTCGCCTCATTGTCTTGGTCGAATATAGGCCAATAAATAGCCCATGGCAAGAGAGTTTTCAAATATAGTATACAAAAATGCCCTGCAGAAAAGTTTGAAGGAGTTTGAACCCCCGGTCTGATTACAAAACTTCAAACTTCGAATGCCGATATTTAAAACAAAACATGTTTGATAGTTTTCAAAACGAGAATCGACTTACATTTAAATCCGTTAGAAATCCTTATATCATATTATGACACGCGATACAATTCCTATCATATTGATGACATATACACATGGAATAGCTAATCCGATAGTCCAAGCTAATACAGGATTTATTTCGTGCGTTCCGTTTGCCCATTGATCAATATGGAATAGCTTAATACTCAACACTCAACTTAAACTCTTATATGTTACTCCGTATAAGGTAAGATCTCTCTTTGCTCTTAGACTGGAGTGCTTTTTGTTGAGTGTTTTCATTATTCAAAGCACCGTATTCATCTACAGAATGTGTCAAGTCGGTCTGTTTTGTGTCCGCTGTCGAAAGTGATAAAAATTACAAGTGTTCACTTAGCTTCCAAGTGGAAAGCTCATTACCTGCAATTTCACTTATTTGAGAGCATCATATTCGCCGGCGGTTGCTCAAGGGTATCTATCTATCTTTCAAATATAGTATGTGTTTACATAGCGTAGAACTCACTTTTGTTGAATAAATACTAGCTACCGTGGATCTGATTTACGATGTCTAGTAAATACATGCAACACCTCTTAAGTCCATTTGACTTCACTTGCAGTTATTGTTACAGCTTGTAAGCTTGTTTTCTTACTTACTCACTCTTTATTATTATTAATTTTGAATAAAATAAAGCGCAAAAAACAAGTTAACATAATATTGAATATATACATATGTACGCTGACATCTGGGCCTTTTAGCTAAGACCGAAACGAGGTATCTGGTTATATTAGCCTGTTATAGCTGTACATAGAGAACACCTCATCGATTGCTGACGAATATCTTAAAGTTTTTATGTTCAATGCTCCAAATTGTTCAGGCCAAGATATCTTGTTAGAGACGAGACCCAGACTGTTTCGCTATAACTGGTTACCTGCCTCTTCTATTTAACTAGTTAATTCTAAAAATTGAACAAAATTTTGCATTCATTTCAACTATAGTTTTAATTATTAAGGAAATTATTATTTATTTCGTTCTTCAACTTAATTGGTCTGCCCCTTTCACCCTCTACTGTTATTGGCTACATGTGCCACTTATCTCTAGCAACTTAATCCAGATTATCAGTACCGCAGTTTATCATTGCCAATTATAATCATCATTATGTCCTGAGTTACCATAAGCACATATTCCCGTTCAGTCTACGCTGATCAAAGACTGGAGATATCAGAACACCAGCGTAGCTTTCATAACTCAAACGGTGCCTCACAGCATATTCTATGATGATCATTGTTATTTGCCCCCAAATAATGGCGCCAAGTTAAAATTCGAATTATTGTCCTGTTTCATATCGGTGCTGAGGTGTGCGATTGTCACTACAAATGTGGCCTCCTATGTATTGATTCTTCCCCAGCTGGTGTTGAGATTGTGAAAAAAGACGTGTATTCCTTCTAAGAGTCATCGTGAACAACGTTTGTAAAAAAAATTGTGTGACTCCTTCAGCTTTTCGTCAACTTTATAGTCGTTCAGAGAGTCTGATAGGATAATATTTAACTTCTATGTGAAGCGTGTTCACGCATATATTTTTTTCGGCCCTCCCGTCCCCGTGGTATGTCCGCGAGAACACGGAAAGTTGCTCGCACCGATATTATAAATAATATGTTCCTTTGGCATGTTGCCAGTTGGTCCGTGATGATCCCAAACATTGCGAGTGAACGTAGGAAATTGAGAACAGTTTTCACTGCCTTAGTGCTAAAACTCCGCATAGGTTATGTTGTCTTCATTTGTGACATAACCTTTGTTGTTTAGTTCCCGCATCTTAAATATTGAACAACAATTTGCATTCAATCCATGGTAGAAATCATGAATCCAACATTATCTTGTGTTATTTCAAAATGTGTTGTAATATCAGGAATATTGCTTTCTTTCAGCTGACCATGTCTGCCACCAAGTTCATCTTCAAAGACAACACCATCCACGTCAATAGATGGCTCATTCAAATGTGGCGCCAGGAACAAAGCTGTGATGTAAACATAATATGTCTGAACAATGAGACTTTGAAAGCACACAGTTGGGTTCTCGCGTGGGCTTATTTACAACTTGACAGAAATACAGAGGGAAACATCGAGATTCCTGTTACAAGGGACATTGTTCTAAAGTTTGTTGAATATTGCTACACGGGGCGGTTGGAACTTCAGCCATCAGAACTTGTCATATCATTGGAGATTGTGAACCTTCTAAAATGCAACAAGCTACTTGACGCGCTGGAAGAATATATTGCATCGAATATCAGAATCATTCCCCGATCTCAGATCAACATGATGTCCTCAACTTTCCTTCAGTCTATCATCGATCGATCCGAAGCGCCAGCTGAATTTTGGGATCAAACTCT
>JAQFXQ010000032.1:0-15045 GCA_034693645.1 Pergamasus crassipes | reverse complement strand
TAATTATCTGGAATTTTTTCACTGCTTCCTGTGTGAATACATCACCAAAGGTTTGATTTTACATTAAAAAGTTGTTTGTGAAGCGTTGTAGGGCGTAGAACATCTGTACACAACCATTACACAGCTGTCATTCAGTGAAACCATTCGAACTTGCGCTTCATAACTACACGAACCCCAACCAAACGTCTACGCATTAAAACATATTTACTCTCTAATTTGTATAATTGTTAGTTAAATTTCCCATCATGTGAGGCAACGCTAGCCAAAACGATACCGTGTCTACCTGTTGACATTCACAGATTATTTTCCATTTTGTTCGAAGTCAAATGTGAATCAAATTCAAAGGCAATTTGTCCGTTATTTCTCAAGTTGAGTACAATTATCTAGAAATCTAGAGACAAAGCTGATTTTTCAAGTTCGGAATGATACCTCCTCCATCTCCAGGATGTTCCTCCTATTATTGCCCAAATGCCCCAGCTAATCTGTGACATTTTTTACAGATGTCGCTACCAGACGACGAGGCCCCCACGCTGGACGAGTGCGAAGGCCGTTTGGGGGCTCGGGACTCCATCATGGAACCCACGATATTTACAACATTGAAACAGTTTCTTTCAGCCGGAGGAGATCCTGAAAGAGCGGTTGAACTCCTCATCGGCAATTACCATGCCGTGGCGCAAACCGCCAATCTCCTCGCCGAATGGCTTATAATGTCAGGAATGGATATAGGAGAGGTACAAGCGCTTGTTGAATCACAGCTGGAGAATATGTTGGTGCGGCACTTCGAGCCCTCAAAAGCGGATGCTGCCATTTTCGAGAGTGGAGAGGGAGAAACACCCGCTTGGTTGGCGCAGATGATAGACCATTCAGCTTGGCGCAAGCTTATCTACAGACTCGCCGAAGAATACCCAGATTGCCTCATGTTGAATTTCACCATCAAACTGATATCTGACGCAGGTTTCCAGGCCGAGATCACATCAATCTCCACAGCTTCTCAACAGCTGGAGGTATTTTCCCGGGTGTTACGTACGGCCCTGTGTGGTTGTCTGGAAAAGCCGCCAGATGAGGAACGTCTGGCTGAACTAGCTAAATTGATTGGTCATGGTGAACACACCTATCTTTACGCCCAATGTCTCCTCCATGCCTTGAGTCTTGACGGAATGACGAAGGGTGGGGCCAGTGCCAGACGCCTAAGTCACGAAATCCGTAAACGAGGACGCCCCGCCAGAGATACAACTGCAATTGCAATGACCTTAAGTGGCGCGCTTAAGAAACACCCCAAAGCCTGCCAAGCAATTGCAGCCATGTTGAGCAAGTCAGCTCTAAATCCGGCGGATGTGACTATTCTCTATAATCTGTACAAATCCTCTGACCCTCCACCTGTGGATTTAATCCGGGAACCAACACTACTAGAACTTCTTCTAGACGCTCTCTTTCGTCCAGGATCGAAGGTCAACCCTGATCACAAGCCTAAATATGTTTTTCTGCTTGCATACGCTGCCAGTGTTTACGAGACAACCACGAAGAAAGGCCCACGACGTCCAACTGTTCTTAACAGAGATGAATTGCAGAGAACCCAAGAAGCTATCGAGCAGATGTGCACAATCTGTGTGGACCCCAAAGTTAGTGATCTCACCACACTGTTCGATTGTGTACAGGTGCCTGTTCTTGCCCTGGCAGCCATTCACTGGGCCAAATGCATAGTAAATGAAGCCTCATACTTCAAGCTCAACACGGAACACGTTCCAATGCATTTTGCAGTCCTTGACGAGGTCGCCATCTGCCAACCGACGTTACATGACCGACTTCTCAAGCTATACTGCGATCTCTTCGAAAAGCCTTTCGACGCCGAACTGGAAATTTTAGTTCTTTTTGAAATCCGAAAGATGTTGCTGGACCGTATGATCCATTTGGTGTGCCGGGGTTGTGTCATGCCGGTGTTAAGGTACGTTACAGCGAGTTACCAACGCCAGGACACCGACATCTCCTTAATTCGGTACTTCGTCACTGAGCTCCTGGATCTCATTACACCACCGTACAGCGCTGAGTTTGTACAGACATTCCTGCCTCTTGTACAAAATGAGGAAATCACCGGAGGAATGAACACTGATAGACAAGAAGGACCGGATCCTGTTTCACAGTTCATTCAGTACGCCCAGGGTGTTGCCACCGCAGCGCCGAGAGGAAGTTATTAGAGATCGAAGGCCGATCATGGCACGACCTCTTCCTTGATGGCATAGTGTTATGCCTTTGAGTTCCGGAGTTGATGACACGCCGGTTTCACTTCCATGTACAAATTAGATGATGAAGTTAATCATTCTCGTAAACGAATACTTGGTAGTTGTTTCTGTATGTAAAACTAGACCGGCTCTGCTGAGCTAGCGGTACACAGCTAAAGCAAAGCTAAGATGAATTCAGTCGTATATGGTATTGTGTGCTAGAATATGCATACGCCACGTTGAAGAGCTATGTGAGTCCAAGTCTAAATTCAAGATCAAACACTTTGTAAATACACCTATGTAATATTGAGATAATAAATTTAAATCAAGTTCATGGTAAATTTTATTGATTGCCTTCAGCTTTGAGGAACGTTATTTATAAAACTTTGTACACCCATATATACATAAGCTGAAAGAACTGTAAAGAGACTATGATTTTGTCATGTATCCGCAGTGATACAACGTACTTTGACGGACCATAAAATGATGTAAATGCTACCGATAGAGAGCCTCGCATCATTTGGATGAACTAAGACTTGAAGCTTCGTTGTTCAGAATGTAACGAAATAATTGGCGTGGCGAAAGTCTCAATTAAACCGCTATAGAGTAGCAGAAATACGTCGCGAAACAAGTCGATACCGACTAGCGGAGACTCAGTACCGCTAGACAGCACTTAACCTAAAAAAACGTGCTGCTCTTTTACCAAAGCCATAACAAGTTTTTTCAATTTTATATAAAGTTCAACTGAGCTTGTACATCTGTAAGCACGTAGGATCGGATTGTTCAGTCACGTAGATACTGGCACGGATATGCTTCAGGCATGGACGTTGGTCAGAACTTCTACCCGCAGAGCAGTAGAAATGCTTCATGAACTCTGGGAACTGAGTAAAATAAAAATACAATACATGTATATTCGTCGTGGAAATAGTCCAAAACAACTAGAAGTGAAGTGTAAAATTTGGGACAATGCAAAAGTGAAGTACGTTATTCCGGCGTTCACTCCACGTGAGACCGCCTGATAATGGGGTTAACGTTGGATGACGTCATAACTAAAACAGTTCAGAAGCCACTGTCGAATACTATGAACAATCTCGGAGAAATATAGGGAAATTCTATCACAGGTCGTGCTATTATAAGATGTACAGTATAACAGGGAGCTAACATAACATAGGTAAATTCAGTTAGAGGTAACTGCCAAAACTTGTGGTCAGAAGGCGCGGTCCTCTGACAGAGACGTCGCCACATCAGGACGAATCCGTACTTTGAGATTCCCTTCATTCACCTCCGATCGCCCATTAAAATCTGCAAAGCGCCATCTCGCAATCATCGGACTTCTCTGCTGAGGTCTATTCCTTTCATCCAGGAACTTATTTCTGAAAGAGATGCTCTCCTTGACGATGCGTTTATCCATCCTTCCGGAAGGTCACAACTGCTTAGATCCTCACTGGTCAGAAGGTCAGCACAGCGTTTTCCAGAAATGAAAGCTCCATGGGCGGTTGAGTAGAAAGAGCTGTGTGTGGCCTCACCGGCAAAGAGAACTCTGGGCTGGAATATCAATCCAAAAGTTAGTGAAATCAATGTTTAGACTTCAGCATGAGTCACAGTTATCCTGCAAACGTGGTTTTTCCAAGGGCGTAGCGTGGGGGACGGGGACCGTAGCATCGGAATCAGTTTTTAGGGGCGGAAAATACAACAAAGAGGTCTTGCCGAGCGAGAGAGTTCATTTCTGGTTGTCAGTTTTGAAATGAGAAGATACCTGCGGAAGGGACCCGGCTTTGACATGAGGCGAAGGTATTTCAAGTCATCAGCGGAAATTTGGGGGCAGAAACTCGCGATCTCGACTCCCAAAACCACACTATGCTACTGGTCTTTTTTTCAATCACGTCAAATATGTAATAAAACTGTTAGTATTTTTGCTTTTTTAATAATGTAATTTGTCCAATAATAAGCCTCACCAATGATTGCAGACTCTTTGTGTACAAGGGCTTGGCTAATGCTTCAATATCCTTCTGAGAGGAATGGCATCCAATACTGGTGTACGAACCTAAAGTAAACACGTCTGACTTCCATCTAGATCTGCAATAACAGAGAAAGCTCGAAGGTAAACTCTGAATTTGGTATTCGTAATGCATACCTTTTACAAGAGGGAAATGAGTATTGAAAGCTTCAGAGCGCGGTAAGGAAAATCAAGAAATCTGCTCACTGTGGGACAATCGGCAAACAATAATAATAAATTACGAGTCCACGGATACAACCCGTGATAGTCATATTACTAAATAACAGTTATGTAGACATGATTGTAAATCCAGTATTGTTCATGCTTTTCTTGTATTATAACATATCACATTTTAATGCGAATGAAAGCGTTATGAAATTGTAATTGTAATTGTAATACAAGGTAATAACCACAATGCGAACAGGAAGAACGACTTCCAACATTTGTAAAAACCATTACTGTACACATGCTGTACTATGTATAAAACACACAAATCTAGTATTAATGATATCATTAAGCAAGTAATTAAATATTCTCCAAAGTTTTAAACTGTATTTATCAACACACCTCACTATTTGTACAGGTTTAGGCACGTACGGATCACTGAGGAATCCCCTAAGCACCTCAGTCATTTTCTCTACGATCTCTTCTTCGGGAACTTCCTCTAGGAACTCAGCTTCAGATCCCGACAACCAGACGCAAAGGATTGTGTCCGAAAGCTTAGAAAAGGAAAATATCTTCTTCCACCATTCAGATTCAACATATGGACCGAGATTCCACAAACAGATCACTTCGTTGATCTCCTGAGAAGAACGACTCACTAAATTAACGATTATGACAAAAGAGTGCAAGGAATAATTTCAGGTTTAAAATCCGGGAAATTGAGGAAACCATGGAGAGCAGAAGGCTAATGTTTAGAAAGGCAAAACATTTTTGCAAACGCCAGAACAGGGTTCGTTCAATCATCCGTATCTGTCAATAAAAACGACATCGAAATTGCCACTGAGTAACTCCAAATATATTGCACACAGGATAACACCGCAAACGTTTTACAAGACCAAAAAAAATAAAAAAGAATAAACGAAACAGCATGAGGAACAACCAAACATATGTCGGATTGTTCATCGGTATGTTAAGAATTGAGACTGAGAGTACTAAAAGTTAAGACTTGTACCGAGAGTAGACTCACCTTATTGAGGACGGGTCGATTAAACAGTAAGTACATCTTATTGACAGTAGCGAACTGCAGGCGCTCAATAGCTTCAACTTTGTAAGTGGGCAGAGGGGGCGAAAACATGGTTGATAAGGTCTGTTTGATAACACCAAGAGGTATAGTTACAATAACATGGGAGCAATGATAGAGCTCCTTATCAGAGCTTGAGGAAGACGGAGATGAGTTGAGCTTCTTAGTCTCTAATCTTATCACATCATAGTGAGATAAGTCATCGCCAGCTGAGTTCCATCTGGAAGAGTGAAGTAGCTTGATATTTCGGAAAGGCATCATGTGAAAAACTAGGCGGTGTACATAAATTGTGGCGGTGACTTCGTAGGAAATGGCGTGAGAGTACATTAATGTATAAATAAACTATACCCATCTTAAAATTATGAATCAGGTGTCTAAACAGAACATATATATATATACATATATATATGTATATATATGTATATTCAATTGCGAGGATCTACATAGCATTTTGGAAATTTCAAATCCAGACGTGCATATATGGTCCGTTGGGTTGATCTAGGCCTTATCATATTGTTCATAGATCGTTGCGAAGCACACATTGCTGACTAAAAGGTTTGAGGAAGTTATTAGCATGGACATCATACGCTTATATGCAGAGTTCGGAAAAGCACTTTTAAAGTGTACCAAGTACCTTGGTACTTGTCCAAGTACCAAGTACTAAATGTACTTGCAAATACTAGTACATTTGAAAGCACATGCCAGTGGAAAGCTGTTGAAATCGAAACATAAAGCATGCGTCAACTCGTCTTTGCTACTGATCGCAAATTTAGATTCAATGGGAATTAAAAAATTGGGCACCAGGTATCCATATGAACAAGAATAATAAACAATAAAATCTTATTGTATCATTGACTAATCAAAATGTAAGGATGGAAGAGTTCCAACTCAATATAACTATAAACGTAATGTACGACAGCATCTGACCGCACAGAAATGAAGGCTCAGTACCTGAGATTTAAAATAAGTTGACTTGAATAATTTGAGCATTTTTTTTTGAATACCGTCACTTAAACTGGTTCCTTTGTTTGCTATAATCATACCTGCATAACTGTCTGATCTTATCACTGGCGCAGAGTATGCACCACGTAGACACTCGACAAAGTATGATAGCAAAGAGAATTCGTTTCCTTTTACTATGCAGAATTAAAGTTTTGCAGATGCATGTGCTGTTGTGACTATTCACAATTTATCATGGATGCGATTCACTCAACTATTAACGTTTAAATACAATAGTTAGTTGAGTAGAAAATATATATTGAGAGAAATATAAGTTGGTAGGTCGGCGCAATAACGACAAAACGATTTGTCAGAAGAACACATGTGCTTCTCCAAAGAAAGTTACCGCAAAAGTTGGCTATCAATTGCTCAAACTACATTCAGAATTAAACACCATAACAGTTTCCTGATCGTCCTCGACTGAATTACATGAAGCAACAAACATACGAATAAACTTTTGCATTTACAAAAGTCCGTGCAGTTCCAGAGAACTACTTGAATTTTTTGTACTCGAAAGTACAAGTACACAGTTGCTCAAGTACAGTGTACCAAGTCGAAGTACGTCTCAAAGAAAGTACTTCAAGTCCAAGTCCAAGTACAGGACTTGTACTTGCAAGTACAAGTACCGTACTTGCAAGTGCAAGTACTTTACTTGCGGTACTTTGCTCCGAACTCTGCTTGTACGTTAATTGTATTAAATAGAGAGAAGCTGTCATCGTAGTTTAACATAACTCTAAGCTAATTATATATGTTCTATTATCACATGCACACCGATGCCCTATTGGCGTGTCTCAATAATCAATAGATAAAGATAAAATAAATAAATGAGAGGTTCGCAATTGTGTATTTTGGGACAAAGTTTCAGAAAAATCAGTTTCAATTTTTTTTTCGCACCCAATCAACAAACTGGACTGCAAATGATTATCTGACAACCTTCTTCTGCAATAGGATTTCACGCAGTCCATCTCAGAAAAGTTCCTTTTCACAGATAAATAGTTCTGAGGATCGATATGTATCTTCTAGCAAACTTCCTAAAAATGTAAAACTTTTCATTGGCAAGGGACATGTAAAATTCAATAAGCCGCTCCAAGTTGTGCTTGATCTCGTCGTTTTATTGAAGAGATATTACTTCCAATGAAGAGCTGATGGAACTGAAGCCTATTAAACAATCGAGGCATCTGTATAAACTTAATTATACTGCTTTGGCATCCACGTCGGGGAAACGATCCCGATATTGCTGGTTTAGGTTCGTAAGTACGCAAGTGGTACATTCATAAAGGAACGGCGACAGTGTTGGCTCTAAAACTTTTCACTGCACAGAAGTGCGCGAAGCAACTCACGTCCAACTGAGCCTCGAAAGACGACAATTTTTCCCTTAGCTACTGAACCTCGGTGGACATATCATTTAAGTACGAGAGCCGTTTCAAGATTCCTTGTAATTCATGATTTAGCAAACTCATGAATGTGGTTATTTCAACCAGGAATGCTAATTTCCAAAGCCATTCATCGTTTTCAATAATCGCCCGTGTCCGATTGTTATGTTTCAAAAAAGTAGCACCTCAGTGCGAAGCGCAAAGAATCAAGACAAAAAAATTCACGCAACTGAGCCACCGCACTGAAGTATGAAGAGAGAAGTCTGGATATGTTGATTCCATTTCTGCAAGGAACTCACAAAATTGGCGAAGCCAAAATCCGTGAGAGCGAATTAAGTTACGACTGAAACTACAGGTTCTATAACTGAAGATATTCCCAACGGTTTTTCACATACTGTCTCCCGGCTATTATGTAGTATACAGTGCAGAACCATTGGTCAGGAAAACCCCAAATATTCTACCGCTTTGTATACCTGTCCCACAAAACCCTTCACCTCACTACACATTTTCCCCCACCATCAGTAGTTTTGTACTTCGGCTGATTCCATTTCAGATCGTTTGCGAGATAGGGATTCACGGACTTCATCAAACATATCTTCAACTATAACCGAAAGGTTAGTAGAATACTCAAAGTACATGTCTCAATAAAATCATATCTTCTTTGAAAACGAAACATCTTTACATTTCGTTGTTCCATGCAGACTATGGACAGAAGACAACTCATCCGTTACTTTGAAATTAGCGACAACTCCACGAATGAGAAGCAGCAACGGAGTGCGGTGTCGGATGCATGCATTGACTCTTCAAGTCCAATGGAAAACCGCTAAAACGTAGCAGTTCTGGTTCTTACTTTGGAAGTGATATTCTCCTAAATTTCAGCAACTCGCCGAGCAACTGTAATTGCCTGAATATTGTCCTTGAACGACTCGGCATTTCGTGAACAAAATTCCTCCACTGCGTTGACCCATGAATCGCTTTGCTCGCCGTCAGTAAATGATTTGCCTCGTTTATCGAGTAAATGAGTAGTCCACGCTCCAAAATCTCGAACTTTTCCCAGGGTAACCCCCTCAAAACAATGAGCATTTTGACGCGTGATAAGTCCGGGAATGTTCCGCATACTGAGGATCGCAATAGTCTTCTTACAAATATTTATACACCTTAACCTAAATCCAATCACAGAGTTTTATACACACCTCACCACTCTTCTTCGAAACCACAACACTCAGCATCTACTTTTCTTTTCTTGCTCTGACCTGATAATAGTAATAAGCAGACGAATTACTTCAGCAAAAAAAAAAGATTACGACCACAATTGGCTTGACGCCACAGACATAAACAGCGTGTTGGTAAGATCATGAATATCACAACTTCATCACATTGGAAACGGCGTTGGGTTTGGGGGATGAGGTGGTGTCAGTAGAGGTTTTGATGACTAAAAACAAGTTGTCTTGGTGGAAGCGCATGAAGGACATAATTTCAGCCAACGTTGATAAAACCTGAGATATTGTATATAGTGTAGTAATAAATTTCATGTACTCCGCGCAAACGCGCCCCTGATGTAAAAGGGTGGATACCCTGGAACTAATAAATCTAATCTAATCCAATTTAACATATAAGTATATATATAAAGCCTAAAGTTTAGAGCTTAACATAAATTGTGTTTTTACTATTATTAAGATAGTTTTGTGTGCTCACTGACAGTAGTCATATCATGAATATTTTGAATCAACCCGCCCATGTTAGACTGAATTGTATTAATATGTATGATATTATGTTATCTATTTAAATAATATTGTTGCAAAGTCGTCTCTTTAAACCTTAATTTCAACAAACTTTACCTTCTCTGCATGGGCAAGGTTAACGAAACACAGTATGCATTTTTAACTGTTGTAAGCAGCGGACAGGCACAAGATCAGTTGGTCTGATCTCAGGGAATGCGTCAACAACGTTCCAAAAAGCTTGGTTGTAAATGAGTTAGAATTCGAAATCGGGGTGAGCTGACGTCTTTTTAAGTTAATTTCCGAAACATACCGGGCATGGTTACGTGGTGGTCGCGCGTCGGACTTGCACTCGGAAGGTCTCGGGTTCGAATCCCAGATCGGTCTCCACATCTACGTTTCTCTAGTCTTTCCCCATTTCACCAGACAATGCTGGTATGGAATGATTAACACACAGGCTGTTGTTCAGACATTTGTCAGATTTTTGTAATGACAATAAGCTGATTGATATTGGACAACATGGTTTCGTTGGGGGGAAGGTCCACATGTACCCAGTTGCTGTTGATGACTGAGCAATGGATGGAGATTACCAACTGACCAAGAGTAGTTCATTGTATTCATTTTGATCTCGAAGGTGCTTTTGATGAAGTGGATCATGGTAGGTTGCTGAGAAGACTTTCTGACGTCGGATTGAGGAACATTAGTGTTGACTTTACTGAAGAGTTCCTTTTCGATGGAATGGATTCCGTAAAGATGAATAATGAGAGGAGTTGCTTTTTTTAAGGTGGACTGTGGTTTAACGCAATGCACCACAATAGCACCTGTACTTTTCTGGATACTTATCAATAACTTGAGACTTTAGTTACCTGAAGGTATTAATTTTCTGTTGTACGCAGATGATTTAAAATTATACTTTGAAGTTGATAGCGACGGGAATCGTCGGCCTTCGCAGGAAGGTCTCAATGCGATCTCGTATTGGTGTGAAGACAGTGGATTGCGCATAGCAGGAGAGAAATGTGATTTTATGAGAGTTGGTAATGGGGTCTGCATTTTGAATACGAAATTGGTGATAGTAGGTTATCGTAGGTTTGAGTCATGGGGGACCTCGGGGTTCTGGTTCGGTCGAATCTCAGGTTCATCACTCAGGTTGATCTAGTTCTTAGAAGGGCAGGCACAATGCTTATTTTGATCTTTAGACGTTTTGTGGTGAGAGGTCGGAGCTTACTGGAACCTTTGTGGATCTCTGTTTATTTCTATTTTGGGATACAGCACACCAAGAAGACATGCACGAAGACTTAAGGGTCTTTTGCATTGAACAATTTGTTGATTCAGTATTTTTCCGCGGCTTTTCTAAAAACCGCGGAAAAAGGAATTTGGAATTCAAGTTATTGAATTTTATTTTGGAATTCGTACTCCCTTGCCTGTTTCTATAAGTTTTGTTTCTGAATCAGTTAGATAAATCGCGATTGATATGGAGGATAGTGGGCATCCTTGTTTTAGACCTATCTCTGTTCACATCTATTCTAATGAATACATTTCGTATACTATTCTAATCACGTTTTGGTAGTAAGTCAGTTTCATCACATCCGTTAGTCCTTTTGGCGCTCCAATTTTTTAGTATTTTCCACAGTTTTACTCTTTTGACTCGATTCTGGACTTTGCTTGCGTCTATGTGTGCTGCTATAGTCCTGTTTCGTCCGTTCCTACTCCCTAGATTATTGAGGTTATTACAAACAAATTATCAACTCCCCTACGAGGTTTCGGAATTCATTTTGCTTTTCAACAAGTATATTGTTTGACTTCGTCCAAATTTTTTGCTTTTTGCTAAAACTTTGACTAGAATTCTACATAGCATAGGTGAAAAATGAATGGCTCGATAGGTGCTTAGATCCCCCTATATCGAGTCTGGTTTTCTGAACAGCTTGGCTAGTCCTCCTATCAAATCTTGGGGGTAATCTTCGCTTTCTGTCAGTATAATGTTGTATACCGGAGTTAATTTGTTTTTCCAAATCAAGGATTAATATTTCCTCAATCATTCCCGCTGCCGAAATTTGTTCAAGGCTTGAAATGGCTTGTTTTACTTGGATCGGATGTATTAGTATCTCCGTCCCAGGTTCTTCTTTCAATCCCGGCAATTTCGCATTGACACCGTTAATTTATTTAGATAAGTTTCTATTTTTGAAGACATTAACTCAACCCCTCCTTGATCTTTGATTCGTTCAACACTTTTCTATTTACTCGGCAGATTTTTTTTAATCATTTTACAATATCCATTTTTTTTTCCTTTGGATGCCTTTATTGGATATGCGAATTGTTTTTCATTATGTTTTGTAATCCTTTTTGAATTAGTGATTTCACCTTTTTTGATGCGTCATTTTCCTCCGTTTCTCACTTCAAGTCTCAACTAAAACGTGGGCTTTGTCTGGACAAATAGATAAGTAAACAAGTTAATAAACAAAATAAATAGTCTGCTCAAATCTCTCTGACTTACCTCTTAGGCTTTCTGCGAACAGTTCTCTCAGGGCAGATAATTTAACCTTGGTTCCCTCGATGCGAGGTCCCTCTATGATGGTGATATCAACACTTCCTGTAGCATGGCAGACCCTTACGTCAATATATCGGCTGTGGCGGAAGGGTTCGTCGGTAACAAAGCTGAGAAGAGGAAGAAGTTAAAGTAGTCTGAGTTGACCTCCCACTCCATTATTCATTTTTACGACAAGTTCATTGGTGTTTTCCGCGATGTCCAACGCGTCCGGCATTATACACTGCAGTTTCTCGCTTAGCTTAGTGAACCACCTTTTTGGGTGTAAATAAATAAGTTATCGCCTTATCATTACTGTTACCTCGATGAAGGTTGTACGCACCTTATCGTCCTAAGTACCATGCCTTGGTGATGGACTCACGCGAGGGTCCGAACCCGAGTTTGATTATTCATGAAAGCAATACGAAGCGTTGGCCTATCGCAGATGTGGCTTCATGACTGACAAAACAAAAAGGTAAGATAGCTCAGTATAGAGCACTACTATCACCAGTGTTATCTTTGGTTTGAAAAGAAACTTTCTGTTTTTGACTCTGGGAACTGATGAAGCTACATGTTAATTATGCGTTAAACTGACGGAGAGTATATCTGAGTCAGTCAGCGAAATGACAATGAGGGTTTTAATAGGATACGGATGAAATTAACGATCATGTACCCTGTTAATTTTTGTAAAGATGGTGATCCACGTTGGGGTTGACACTTTTTGACACATGTCAGACCCGGTTTATCAATTAGTAACAGATCCAGCGCAACTTATTATATTTGAAAGTCCCACAGTTTGCCATAGGTATTTTAAATTTGTGCAACTTGACACCCATCGTACACGTCTGGTCACTACTCTTTTTTCAAGGCACCACCCAAGATTATTAATTTCAATTCTCACAGGGCAGTAAGACTAACTGGGCTTGCCTCAATGTAAACAGTCATTCATGTGTAAACAACCGTAAGTCTTAAGTAATCGAAAAACACAAGAATTACTTAGCAATTACTCCACACCGTTCCTGCATCAAATCACAGGGGACAAGTCTATTGGTACAAGGAGTGTAGCAATAGACTATATAAAACTTAGCGAGTGGCCAAGCTCAATAATTTGTCTCGACAAATAAGAGCGGCGATAAGTAAATGAAAGGTGAAACAATGAGCCAGAATCAAGATTAGAAACAAAAAAAAGATGGAATATAAATATTGCCATTTGAATACCTTGATATCGAGATGAGCGATGTTATGTCGATGAAGAAACGCGAGACCTTCACAAATTTGCACCATTAGGATGCGAGCCTCCCGTTCAGCCAAACAATCCTCACCGTCCAGAACATGTTGCAATTCACCACCAGCCGCCCTGAGAACAACAAAGACAAGATCATGGCAAGATCAATTGGAACATCACAAACAAACTTCATACGTACATACACACTCGCAAACATTTGTCAAGATCAACAAGTTCAAACAAATGTCGTCTAGAAATCAAAACATACAACACCACGAAAAAAGACTGAGCAGCAAAAATCGACTGAACGTCAAATAGACAAAAAATCATAAATCCAATGTTTAATTAACAAATTAACAAGGTAACTCACATTTCGAGAACGAGGATAATTTCATTATCTGTTTCAAAGACTTCCTTAAGGCCCACAATTCTCTCGCATGACTCTGCCAGGGCCAGGACACAAGCTTCATGTATGAGTTCATGACGAACACTTTCAGATCGACGGCGTTTCTTGAGATATTTGGCGGCATAATCCTTACCCGTTCCTATATGGCGACATCTTTTCACTGTGGCAAACTTCCCCCTGATGAGGATGATGATGAAAAGGTAAGAAGAGGAGAGAAAAGGGAGAAGAGAGGTTAGAAACATCAACATAAACTAACATACCCACCCCATAAACCATCTCTAAACAAGAAGCAGATCACGCTGCCTATAAAAGCAATAATAATAATTAGAGTTACAAGGAAGAAGGGAGAAGAAGGAAACTTTACTTCCATTCCTTCTCCCCCCTAAGTACCAAAGCTAAATTATGATAAGGTAATATACGTCAAACCATGGGCGTAGCCAGGGGGGCAGTTGCCCCCCCTAGCCGAAGCGATTCTGTGTATCTCCGAGGGACTTCAAAATGGTTTCTGTATATCTCCGAGGGCCTTCTGACGATCTTGCCCCCCCCCCAGTCGAAATCCTGGCTACGCCCATGCGTCAAACCATACTTTTTACTCCTCCATATTTACCTTACCTGCCTGTTAACTTCAGTTTACCACAATTTATACATGGTATACCGTTACTGAGGGGAGCGAGGGGAGAACGGGAGGGGGAGAAAAAGGGGAGGGAAGAAGGGGTGCCAACGTCAGAATTACAAGTAAGTTTTTACATCATATCAAGGTTTATATCATAAACTGCTCATTCGTCATAATTGTAATTTATGGAATTACACAGCCAGAGTCTGAATAACTACATAAGGTGAGCCTTCCCCTTCCCTCCTCCAGCACATGCTATGTCAGCTCAGTGTGCAGTTATGAAATAGTTAAACAGATAGATAGATATACATTGTAAATAAACTAGACTCGAATGATAATATATGATAATGTTTATAGATCATGTTTATGTGATGGGATTTATATGTTTCATTTACTGGACGGCGTGTCACTTAGCTTTAGATCAACACTGACAAACCAGCTGTGTCAGCCTATTAACAAGTTACAGTCCATCTTGCAAATGGTGCTAAATACGTTGTTACGGAAGAGGCATTAATGAATATATATATATTGGTTGAAGTAAACATTCAGTTAGCCCTGTCAAACCTCAAATATATATATAAGTCTGGAAGTCATATCTTTTGACGTGTTTTATGAGCTCAAAAGACATGACTTTCAGACATATTGAACAACACGCCCTTACAAACCTAGAACACCTAATATATATATATATATTTATGTAAATATAAATATATATATATGTAAATATAATAATAT
>JAQFXQ010000031.1:0-15240 GCA_034693645.1 Pergamasus crassipes | reverse complement strand
TCGACGCTGCCAGCTTCGAATTCAAAACTGATTTGTGTGAAAGGCGTTTACTCGCTGAGTTTGTGTTAAAATTCACATCTATCAAGCTGTGATCACTGATTGTGACGAACTCCCGTTTGTCGTCAATTAACTAGTTTTGTAAAGGTATCAACGCAGTTTCGTTGCATAACACATAGTCAACCACTTTCACTTTCAATCATGTTTCCGTGTGTAGCGTCCAGTGCAGTTTTCTGTGCCATTCACTTCCGTTAGGTGATTGAGTTGAACAATTGAGCCTGACGCATGTCAAAAATGAATCTCCTTCGCCCATGAAATTATTCTACGTGATCGTTAAACATATTTGCTATAATAATACTGTGTATCTTTGTACCGTTATGTTTTAATAAACTCATAGATTTCTTCGAGTAGTAGGTTGTCATGTTCTTCGTAAGCATACTTTATGAAAAAACTAAAAATCTGGGCCTCAAAAACAGGCAACCGCCCGCTCAGTCAACAGATGATATTGCTTATAAGGTGAGGTGACCGATGCAAATATGTAGCAAGTCGTTGGAATGGCATCGAGACCGAGCCAGTCAGCGTTAGAGAGTGAAAAGAAGAAACAGCTGGAAGTGGCGAAGAACGTCCCCATTGGAGGGGATATTCTTAGACCAATTGCTAAGAGGTCAAGCTATCTGCCTGTTTTCGCTTGTTGCTTCATTCTGGCAGGTGCCTGCATGGGAGCTTCACTTACGTTTGTCCGTAGGCCGAATATCGGTCATCTTCACGCCGACGAATATTGGGTGCCCCTGAAGGAGGTCAATTCCGCATCCCTCGAAGGAGTGGGTCTTCTCATTGGGTGGTCAAATGTATCGGCCTCCTGGAACCGTTACGCCTGTGCCTCACAGGTACCTAAGGAGAGGACCATAGGTTTCTACTCTGATGAGACTAAGCAATGTCTTGTTCCATCCCAGTCACTGAATTTGGTGAAGAATGAAGAAGACTTCTCCATCCTATTTGGCACAGTTAAAGAAGGAGACTTTACAACAATATCTGTGACCAAAGAAGTCAACTTTGAGGCGCACGAGTGTACTCCCGTCAGGTCTGCACCACCGTCCTCTGACTTTGCAGAGGAAAAGCTCCTGCTGGCAACAGTTAGGTTTCCATGCGGGGTTACCGCTAGCGAAGTGATTGTTCCTGCCCTGTACCAACGGTCTCGGAACGTCTGCCTTATTTTTTCGAATGACCAGCCTGCCTCTCCATGCGACTTGAACTGCGAGGTGTTTTGCAAGGTGGTCAAATTTTAATGTTATAAACACTTTACTTTTTGTCAAGATCGTCTTTTACTTTTACTTGATGCCACGTGGAGGGATCTCTGTATCCACATTTTTCCCTCGTTCCATTAGGGAAGCCGTTGGAGTTAGAATTTGAATTAGCATGCACTAGACGCTGATGTATGACCGAAAGCTCTGTCAATAAATCTTGTATCCACCCTTGAACAATTCCCGTGTTATGCAAAAGTATTATTTATTTTTTGTGTACTACTTCGTTGCTCGTGAAATGTATATGTTTGTACAGTCTGAACTGATCGAATCCGCGTATGTGCGCCCTGATAAACAAAAGGGTGATAACACCAGGAAATAAATCAACCGATTCACAATAAAATATACCTCGCAAGGAGGGAGGGGAGCTACCTCGCAACTTCAAATTTTCTGCGGTAGGCCTGGAGACTCTTGGTGGAATGGGAATGGATGCGAAGGTGTTCCTGGATGACTTGAAGTCCTGCCTCAGGGCAGTCGATGACGATCCTCGCTGCGGCGATTACTTCATGCAACGACTATCACTGCATTTGGTCAGAGGTAACGCCGCCTGCGTGATGGCATCCATGGTTCAGGATTCAGGCCATGACATGCAGGACGTGCTGATGGTGCACGTGGAGTAGCCGTTGCTCCACGGATGTTCTACTTTCCTATTTATTTTTGAATAAAAACCTATATATATATATAAAATGTATATATAGCATCATTGTAGACCAAACGATGAAAGACTGATAAATCTGATATTTTTCCAACCGAAAAACGCAGTAAACTCATCACGAGAATTTATAGCTTCTTACTAAATGGAGGATTCAACCAACATGTAAATTCCATTTATTTCACAATAGCCACTCTGATAACGAAGAGTGGAAGCTCTGGTTATTGCTTCATATTGTGATAGGCGTAGTCGGGAGCAGCTCCCTCTTTAGTCGAAGAAAATTCCAGGTTAACATAGGTTTCCTTTGGACTGTCGACCTTTTATTTAAGACTTCCCTCCTCCCTTAAAATGATTTTGCTCAACCCTCCCTCCACGAACTTATTTTTTCATACCCGGAGAGCGGCTCACCGCCTCAACTTGTGGGCTGGCTATGCCCATGATCATTAGTAAACCTGGCTTGCATAGCATATTGCCAGTATAATATACATTTCCCCTCAACCACATGTTTTGATGTGTTTACCATAATATGTGTTTACTAATAAACACTTGATACATATACATATTCAATGTGAACACATTATCATCATCTCTTGGTTTCAATAATCAGCCTCATCATCTCCTCCATACAGGTGATATCAGTACACGCGAACAGAAAATCAATAAACCATCGTCATACCTTGCATTATAACTTGATAGGACACCACAGTGTACCTTTGCTTCGTTAATGCTAATTAGCATCAATTATGCACCCAAACCACATTGATTATATTGATCTCAGAATGTTATGTTGTATTGCTATGTTGATTTCAATCAATAATATGTTCAAATCTCATAATATATACAGCATCCGTTACATGCATTTTAGTACTTATATAATAAATCCACCCTTTCCCTCTTCCCCGCACCATTCTCTCAACGTTGCTACAATAAATATGAAGGCTTGAACATCCCTATCTTCCCTGTAAGCTCACAACTTGACCATCAATGATACACACTTCATGTTATCCCCTCGTGACATTCAAAACTATGCGAATGGCTTGGGTTATGAATACTGGGCACGATTCGGGTTTTTTGCAATTAAGTACTTTGTGTTTAGTAACAAGATGTTGTGAATAATCAGGATATAATTTTATGTGTAACTGTTGAGTAATATTTATTATTTGGATAGTAATTACTTTTATGAATACACCAATAATATTCACCTAATCACCTTCAATCACACCCTTCGGTTAGAGAGTTTGTAATTTGCCTGTGGCCTGACAATTCGGTGGGCACTCGTCAAATGCCTGTCTTCCTGCATTCCGCATAGTTTTCCAGACCCTGGAATTCCAGCAGCTCCATCGTCACCGGACCTATCGGCTTAATGACTAAGACGGTGTTCTGACGCCATTTCTTCCGACCTGATATCATTTCTGTGCAATTTCTTTGCTTCCAACATAGGATGATTGCATGCGTTTGATCATGTTCTACCATTATATTCTGAACCGAAGGAGAAGCGCGATTTTTCGAATGTTATGAACGTGATAAATAATTTTTCGAGATTATGTAATAGGATTGGTCAAATGGTGGCTCCCTGCGAGACTCCAGAGGTCGACGGCGATCATTAATTGTACGTCTGGAAGTCTATCTTACATTTATATCATTACATGGGCCGTCAGTTGTACACAATTTCTATTAATATTATGTCTTGGTGTTCTATGGGGGCCAAATTGGTCAAAATCAATCCACGATTTTTTTTAATTATTACTGCCATTAGCAACGGTGTGGATGCAACTTTTTTTCTATCACACACCGCACACCATAATTCACCATTTCAATAAGCT
This sequence comes from Pergamasus crassipes, assembly GCA_034693645.1. Classification (NCBI taxonomy): domain Eukaryota; kingdom Metazoa; phylum Arthropoda; class Arachnida; order Mesostigmata; family Parasitidae; genus Pergamasus; species Pergamasus crassipes. The sequence goes on along the minus strand of JAQFXQ010000031.1, from coordinate 11,467 downwards.
ATGCACCTCCCGACACCTCACACCACTTCAGATTCAAACAACGATTTCGAATTCTGGCGCCACAATAAGCCGCCATTTTCTCGCAGACTAACAACGAAGTCTGGTGCGAATCAAAGTATTTTAATAAATGACCATTATTGAATCTATCGTCAGGCCAATGGGGATTCCTTCGATCTTTTATTGCCTTCTCAATGAGGGTAACGGCTTCTTATCCTTCTTTCTATCTACGCCTTTTATTCATTGGTTTGAATATGTTCTTGCCTTCGATGATGAAACCGTTACGTCATTACTTGTATGTTTGTGCACATTTTGCATAGTCGCGCGGCTGGTTTTGTCTGCAATATTATTTATATTATATGGATAAAACTGCTCCCGAAGGTTCAGCTGAGTTTGGCTACTGGTTTTGATAGTAAAATGTGTTAAATAAATCATTTAGTAGAAGCTGTGTACACCACGTATGACGAATCGACCACCCTCACCCACGTGACGAAATGTTATATTTTCCACTGGAATTTCAGTTTTCTTCCTGGAAGTTCGAAGTCTTTCATGTACAAGATAACATGACCGATCCCCGTGAATATGGATGTGGGGTAATGAGGTTTGTTAATGAAATATTTTCTACACGTCGAATAAAATTTAGGTCGGTGGTGCACAAATGAAGCGCTCGGTTCAGTGCCCGTGTCGCGCTTTAAGTTTATGTCTACTGAAAGATAATCGTTAAAACAATTTATATTTCTGGGTAGCATGGTTGTACACCTTGTTTCATAGCAATGTACTTAATTATACGTTCACTAGGTTAAATTATGAAGGCACAATATTGCAAATCTTAATGTATTTGATTCTGGATCAAATAATCGTCGCTGAAAAACGAACTTTGCCGCCTTAGTAATCGCTGCATATTCTGATACATGCAAAATTTTCTTGAAAGTTAAATCAAATTACTTTGTTGGCCCGTATACTGTCATGTTTTACTCAGGGTCAAAATATGTTCATGTGTAATTAATTATATGGAACTTAGTTGGAAATTAGAGAATGAAACAAATTAACATCACTGCGATAGAGGAGCTTGGCCGCATGACTATCGATATTCTGAAAAGGAATATGAGTCTACACGATACCATCAATTTTGAATTCAATTAATCTTAAAATAAATCCGCGGTGACTTGGTGGCTTCTGTGATGATCACATTGATATGGACGTTGCATTTGATCGAAACAAGGATCAACAACAGAGTTCAACCTGGGTTATTTCTATATAAATCCAGCAATAATCATAAATCACAACTAATGTCTTCGTTGTTGTCTTCGTCTAATCTGATGAGGGACAACCTTCCCTTTCCAATTCCATGGCTGCATATTCTGTCGAGCAACATGTACATAAAAATTATATTATCACGCACAACTTACAATTTATCTGTTTTGTTTTACTTGTATATAATATATTATAATTAGTACATCTGGTACTTGAACAACAATCATTACCTGTCTTAATACAGAATATTCTTTGTACAAAATCATCTTGTAACAATCTGACTTTTGCTTTCAGCTTGTGACAGCGGCATTGGCACAGGATGAGGACGTCACGGAGGCAACAACATTTTCTGCCACGGGAACAGTGACCGAAGATCCATCGGATGGATTGATATCCGTGTCAACAACACCAAAGCCTCTACCTGTACCTGGTGTAGATATTGAATGTAACTCAAATACTATTCAGATAACATTAGGTCCTGATCATGAATTCAATGGTATGATCTACCCTAAGGGATTGTCGAAGAACTCCTCTTGTATGCAGGAGTACACCAAGGTAAAGGATAAGATTGTCTACACTCTTCCTCTTCGATCCTGTAATACCATGAGTACTGATGTGGTAAGTTCTAAGTTTATATTCTATATTCATCTTTATCCGCCTTTGCTGAGTCCTAGCGGGTCTGCAACAAATTTCAAGATAGTGGTAAAAATTGTTGCTTACATTTTCTGTAATTTATGTCGTTTCTGTCAAAATATCATTTTTAGTTGTGCGAAGTACAATCGAGAGAGTTTCCGATCGGTGGTTCGTAATTGAGGATAGGAGACAACTGGAAATAATCAGGCTTAAAGGTGGAAAAAATGTTTATATATCTCTGCTGGTTGAGAATTTGCTATCGTGGACTCTATTATATCTTACAAGTACTTGTGCCTCCTGGTCGAATTAAATACTTTCTTGAGGATTATTTAAAAATGTATCTGTGACGATGGTAAATATATCCACTTGCACTCTGGGTATCACATACCATACACTCCTTGCTTCTCAATTGTTTGAAACAAGTGTTAATAAAGAGATTGAATATCATATTTTCAATAAGAATGTATGATACAGTTCCTCTGATCGCATCTCACATATTTCAATTTTTGAGTGTCTGCTCACTCGGTTCAGCCTGATGACAGGTTCCAATGTTCTGGGAGAATAATTTATATTGCTGTGTCATTCAACTGCAAAAGTACAAAAATATCATCAGGTTTTTCTTCGAAGTCTGATGTGTTCTAATGTGATATTATTCGGTGGAAAGCCCATTATCATGATGACCTTTAGAAGCCCCTTGAGACTATAACAACACATTAGTGAGATGTTATACAGTTAAGTTATATAACTTAACTACACTTGTAAAATACTTATTTTTGTCTGCACATAAACTACCATTACCCAGACACGACCATTGGTGAGGACGATCATTTGTATAAAGAGTAAACATGGAAGGGTAATAATTTCTGGAGTTGGTAATGATCAACTTTTTGACTGTTTGATGCTAGGTGTGAAAATACATGTTTCGAGTTGATAACCTTGTAGCGGTAATGTTCAGAAGTCAAAATGAATATATGGTTCATAGATGGTTTGTGGAACACGCAAAGTTTCTAGGATGACTTTTGTTGAACTTAAATATATAGTACATTCTTTGAATTCTAATCCAACTTGGAACAACTGTAACTCAGAGTGGTATGACAACACCTCCGGCACTGAACAATAGCTTAAGGCACTTAATCAAAATAATAAGCTATAGTGCTATCTCTTTGTTCCATGAGTGATTGTAATGGTTGTAATGGTTATTGTTGTTATGATGTAATTGTTGTTGGTAAGATAGAACATCATGATAGATATGACTATAGCCATACAATACAATAAACCCACAGGAATGGTAAACCCTGTATTGGTCTATAGTCCATAGGGATGTCTGGATCTCATGCAGGGGAGTTTTTGGTTTTACATGGACAGTGACATTGGGCTTCATTGGTGCTCAGGTGGGTTTACCACCCTTGACTAATGAACATTTGTCAACCAGTAGACAACAGACCGCCATGCTTGCCTACATAATTGCGCCAATTTTTTATTTAAGCAGCTCGATCTTCTTTTGAGACTTTGCCATCTGACCGGTTGAACATACAAAAGTTTTCAAAGTCTTCCTAATCTCAATCCATTTTATTCTGGCATCATTCAAGGTTGTGGTTTATTAGTGTGATTTCATATTCCGCCATGGTGCACCCTTTATCATGTCTCTATGTCTCATATAGCTGAACCCCGCTATTGGTAGGAGATAATTACATGGTTCATTAAAATAAACAGATTTTTAATTTCGTACCAATTAAAACGCAATCTGGAAAATTTGTGGAAAAGGTACAAATGGCTTTTAAAGGAACGATTGATCACGGTAGATTCGTCTGGAACCTGAGACCAGATATTATGTCATTTATTGTGTAAGAATAATAATGTGCCATGATGACATTTCCTTGATCTCTGACATCAGTCTCAGAGCTATTGGTATTTAAACACACATCTGTTGAAGTTTTCTGGAGTTCCTCGTTCATCTACAACATTCCAACTCATGAATTTTTGTCATGTTTATTCGGCCTAATATGTACCTTGTTTGTCTCAACAAATAAACACAGCATCAAACTGAGGGTTTTACTTTAGAAGGTACCACACTATGTTTCGTGCCAAACACATAAACAGTGTTCTCTTTCAAAATTTAACCAAAATTTTCTGGGTGGTCTAACCAAGCCAAAACACTCGAAAATACCACTTGTCGATATAAATACCATGAAGCATCTTTACATCATCATATTTTGTATTTAAGCAAATACAATCAGATGGTATTATTAATCAGACTAAAAACAGATCAATACATATCTGAACAATAAACATTTCGAAATATTATTGTTGGGTTGTGAAAGTATGTTGAACTATATGATGCCTCCCATCTCTTGAGCCACACCCATTATGTTAATCCATCATCAACAGCATTACCATACATACACCATCTCCATATCCTTCACACATGTTTGCTCAACTCAATTAAAAATCACAATCTCATTTCACTCAATTTGGGAATTTATTGACTTCAAATATTTGTTCTCTATTCTTCAATTTGTCTTCTTGTTTGTTTTCTTTTTCAACACTTCGTTGGAGGGGAAGCGGATCTGTGATGGGGCACTTCAGCAGAGATCTACTTGTAGACTGTTTACAAAACTTGAAGTTTTCTATTTTCCTTATCATGATCGTTAGTGTAGGGTATACCTGGCTGTGTTCTCTCTACTGTATGATGAATTTGTGATTGAACAGTATAAGAAGTTGGTTTTCCTTCACTTTTGTCATCATTGATGAACACGATTCAATGCATAGAAGCCCAAGTTCGCCTCCGGGTTCATGGAGGCTCTGGTGGTCACCATCCGCCACCATGGGTGGGGTTACCATCTAAACTGTACTGTCCAACTACTAAATATATATTTATTCAGAATACACACTGTGAGTGAGTCTGTGGTTGTCAACACGGAACTGAATTAACAATTTAGCGATTATAGTAACATACCTTACACAACTAGGAAGCACATAACAATCTATTTAGTTTATAGTACATTAAACTATGTGCATACCACATTACACCACATTAAACATTCACATTGTTCCACCATAAGTACGTACTCCCCCCATTCCATCCCATACCACGTGCTCTTTCTATTGTATAATATTATAAAACATGACAACACAACTTTAAATTCTCACCTCTGACACCATGTTATTCCAACACTTGCTTTCATTGTGAATTTGTTTTAAATCTTGTTGTATGTTCCATGGGCTTACAGCACCCATACTATTAACAACACGATGGACCAGGCTGGACAATGTGCTATCCCATCCCTCTGTCTAATTACTCTGCAAAAAGTATATCTTGCAGCATAAATAAGTCTTTCTTCAGCTCTTCATCTCTGTTTGAATACCATGTTGTTTTCTTTATTAAAGCGCATCACCAGGCTAGCCTTCATCTAAATATCCACCCGTTCTGTTTCTGCTTTTAATGTATATACACTTCAAACATCATTCTTTCTCATGCTCAAAAATATAGATATTTACTTACGTTACTAGATGTTCTTTAAAGATGTACATTTGCACCACACGCTGAGAGGGATTTGAGAGTTTTCGTCTCCAAATTTTCTTTTGGTAGCAAACTGGGTCTCGTATTCAAGTAACATTTTGTCTCTGTTGCACTCCCAAACTCAATATCATGATACTACCATTTCACGCGATATCTCTTATAATTCATACAATAAAAAAGTCAGCGGGAACCAGTTGTGCAATGAGCGACGTGGCCGGGGGATTTTATTGACGGAACTCGGGGCTAAAATCTTTGGGAAAAACATTTTATTACAATTCTTGCACATTTTGTATTCTCATACGTTATCTGACATGGCGTGCTCAGTGCACCAAAACCTCATTAAAAGGAACGTTGAATGCCCTCGTGTTTGGGAAGAAAACGGTTTTGAAGACCTTAGTGGAAAAGTCATGCTGATACACTGAAATTGGAGAAGAACAGATGATTGACTAACTGTCCGTTATTCAGAATATGTTGTACCCAGTGCTGATTATTATTCAAGTCTCTAAGTGCATTACAACACAGCTAATTACACAAGGGAATGCCCCAGGGCAAATCCTTCAACCCTATTCTATTCGAACCACATATAAAATACCTTCGTTACATCTGTAGTTCCGGCATTTGTGATGTCAATTACCTTACTACGGTCATTCTTTTTCTTATCCTTATTCGTGTGATGCTGCAGTGTTCGTTTATATTTTTTACACACAATTATATCATAACTGTTGTCTTCATTTCTATGAATGCTCGTCAATCATATCGCCTGCAATGCATATCATTCCTTGGAAGTTTCTTTTCCCATATTTCAATCATGCTGATAGCATTACGTAATGTTAATTCATTTGCATTTTCTTTTTTCCAGGATGATGGTGTTGAGTTCTTCAATACAGTTGTTGTTCAGCCTCACCGGAAGTTGGTGACAAACCAGGGTAAGGGATATCACATCAGATGTAGATATGAGACGAAGGGAAGAAACGTCACTAACAACTTCAATGTCAGGTATGTATATGATAGAAGATGACATGTGTATTTAACATGCAATGAGTTCTCACATGTTTGTGTTAAATTGAATGCTCAATGTTGCTGAGTTTTGCACTTTATATTAGGAAAAGTGCAATGGTTCTCTCATCGTTATCAATTTGAAGGATATGCATGTATTACAAAATGTAATTTGTATCATTTGCTGTAGTTCTTGATGAGTTGCCTAGATATTGTTCGGTTTTGATATTTGACTCCGTTTAGCATTCTTAATTCAGTTACTTGGGATAATATACAGCAGAGTGAATATCACATTGTTGTACATTATATTACCACTGGTGACCAGAATAACATTAACTTACATGACTTCGATCATACAAACTGTTCACCCTTACTCGTTCATGTTCTACTCCTGCACTAACAATAACCTCGATGATAGTAATGATAATGACTATTTATCATTAATTACTAACCGCACTGCTCAACTAAAACCTATTCATGATCCACGCCCGCTTTCCTTCAATTTCCCACATATTTTTTCTTTTTCCTCTTCCTTCTTCATCATTTCTTGTTCATCTTGGACTGATCATGGACTGATCATGGGGTATTCATGTTTGATCATCGATCATTATAGAGATGATACCTTGTATTCTTCCAGTCAATTGGGAACAACACCATTGGTAGCAACAGCCCCAATGCCTGATTGCACCATGAAGATTTATGTTGGTGATTCAGAACAGGAAGTCGTCGCTGAGAATGTCAAGATCGGAGATCCCCTCACTCTCGTCATCAATATTGACTTGCAAGGCAAGTGGAGAATTCGGTTTTAAAATAAATTCTCTCTCATTGAAATATATGACGAACTGTCATGGTTCTAGAAGCTTTGTGTTGGGAGGTTTTTTCATGATTCTTCAACTTTAAATGATTGACTAAGCTCACTAAACTTCCTTCTTAAACAAGTTCTTCATTACAGATGTGTATGGTATGAGGGTTACCAACTGTGTGGTAAGAGACGGACTCGATTGGGGAGAACAACCACTCATCAATAACGAAGGGTAAGATAGAAATTTGCGTTATTGAGGTACCATTTTGACATCTTGTAAAAGGCTTTTCTTCCTCTCCAAGAACACCGTTTAATATAACATTCTTGCTTCAGATGTCCTGTGGATCCGGAGATTATGGGTTTATTCGACTATCGTGAAAACAAAACAAAGGCTTTGGTTACGTTCCAAGCCCATAAATTCCCGTACACTGCCTCTGTATACTATCAATGTAATGTCAAGCTCTGCCTTAAGGAATCTGGTGGATGTGCAGATGTGGTAAGTCCCTCGTTAGTGCTTGGAGTAATTACTCAATTTTGCCGCAACCACGTCTAGAACTCAGGTTTTAAAGGGTAGAAATTTGCTCAACTACAATTACCCCCAATTTTATCGACGGAACCTGCCGACGTTTTTCTATAACTTTGGACTGTCTCATAAACATATTGGTTTTACTCTATTTTATGTGTAAATACAGGACATGATGTGTATTGTAGTACATACATAGTTGAGAAACTCCCACTTAACATATTTCAGCCTCCAAATTGTGATGCAAGCCAAACATCTGTCCGCCGTAAGAGACGTGAAGTGGGAAGAGTAACTGATCTTGACTCTGTGGAAGCTGATGTGAGAGATATGAATATTGAAGTCTTCTCTGGATTGTATGTTAACGAACCACAAGATGTCGAACCCGAGGGCGAATGTAGGTTCATTTACACAATTCTTGTTTTATCCCGAACTCATTTTTTGAAACATTTCTTCCGGTGCATAGGCAATTCACCATTACAAAAGATTGCCATTAAATATAATCTTCATCCAGATTCTAATTGCATCGTCTTTTAATTACAGTAACCGCTCAACCATCAACCTCCACTGATAATTATGATTTCTGCCTCTCGACGAGGAAGTTCGCCATTGGCATTGCTATCGCTGGTATTCTCCTTATGCTGATTGTTATGCTTCTCGTAGCCTGTATTCTTCACAGACGAAGAAGAAAGGGTGCTCCATCTGTTGCCAGCTCCATTTATTCTGGACCTTATTCTAATCGTGCTTATAGCCATTAATATTTAGATATTTCTCATTATGAGACCAAGTAACTAATGACTGATCTGGGTCTATTTATCAGGGTGAATAGTGTGCAAGATTACACAATTGTGCAAGTTTAGAGACTTCCATCTCATCTCAGAAATGTGGTGAGATATCAGAGCTTCCTGGGGGACGATCGATCATAGACATCTATAGCCGTCATTATATATTCAGTATACATATATTTATAAATTATACATCGCTGTTTGCCTGACTAATGGCTGACGAAGTCCTCCAGGTCTCTGCATACCCCCCTTAGGTATACAATCATAAACATTCTCGAAGAATTCTAATTTATTTTGCTGACCTCTCTCTGATTGGATGTTCTCGTTGAGTTCTTCCTTGTCCAGATTGAGGATGCCATATGCCTCCCTCTTGCATGTCATGTCTGTGTATCCTCATGTGTTCTCTGCCAAATTCTGGAATTCATCAGCAGCCTCATCCAGCATTTGCAACTATATACAATATCTCATTTACCCATGGTTTATACCAGAGATGAATACAATGATTAGGTGAAAGCAATATTAAAATACTCAAACCATAAGCCATGGTTGACTCGAATTGCAGTTAAGTGAGTGCATCCATTTGGCCCGAATATCTGAGAAATGCTGGATGACTGTGATGAAGTCCCGCACGGAACCAAGTCCCTTTGTGTTCTAATTTATTTATTATCTTCAGGGGAGTCCTCTTCTTCTCTGGAGGAGATTGTGGTACAACCCTCATTCCTCAAGCAGCTTCAAACGTTTAAAACGCCTCAAAACCTTCGTTCAAAATGATTTTATTTTCCCAAATTTTCGCTCCCGATGGACACCTCCTGTCTTCCAAAGGTGTCATACTTTCTGATATAGAGAAACGATGAAACAGAGCTTGCAATGAGACATGCCTCGTATCTTGCAATATCGAATATCTTTCTGCTCTTTACTATGACATAGATGCCCAACAATTTTTTTTTTTCAAGTTGCAAGCTCGGTGATTCGTTACGGCAGCTGGACCTGGCGTCCTACCAACTATATTGAAGAAATACAAATAAAATATAATGCTATCTAAGATAAACTATGTAAATGCCACATCGGATTTGTAGAAACTTGAATAAATTAATTAAACCTTTTAATTTCTGTTTGGGTTCTTTTTAATTATTTCTTGTTGTGTTTCTAAAAGTTAGTCCATGACAAATTGTAAAAAAATTAGTATACGAGACAAAAATATTTTTATTCGTTCTACATATCTATGTCCTAAAACACACATCCTAAAGTTACATCCTACTCGATGCGTTCAGCATTATACTCCAGGTACTGCAAGAGAAACCCCATTACAGATGCGGACCTCAGCCACATCCTTACCTCCCCCAACTCCAAGTTTGCCCAACCTGATTGGTATAGTAGACTAAACATAGGCCAGATCATCTAACGGGAGGTTCAGACTCTTCTCTAGAGTTTCATCAATAATACGGTACGCGTATACTTTAACTCTCCCGATGCGCACAAAAGGTGCATTACTCTAGGAAAGGATAATGATCCTCTCAACAGAAACAAGGCGCTCTGTGCGTCGAGAAGCGTGTGTTTCTCTAAGAGTTCGCGCGAGACTTCGTTCTTCTTTTCTGCAGCATGTTCAGCCCTGGAGCTGGTCATCGGGACTCGAAGAAGCTTTAAGTCATTCAACTTCGTGATACGAATATCAGGTAGAGTACTCCGGACTCTGTGGAACATGTCCATTTGTTCACTAAGTGACCCCCCTGACAGCACTAACTTCACACTTTGAAGCGTTGAGTTCCAACCCGGACCAATCCGCAAACTCAAGTATTTGTCGAATATCCTCTACGAGACTAGCGCTTTCCACTCCAATTACGCTATCGTCGAGATACCACACATAAGACACCAATACTACACATATGCAAACAGAAAGTTGTTCTTTTTCGTACCGGTACCCAGTCCGGACATGCTCTGCACAAAAAAGTGAGAAAAGAGACAGTTGTCGAAATATTTCGACAGCCAACAAACTGGCTTAATCAGTCTTTCTTTGCATTCAATGACAGTCTCAGGTCAGCTGGCAGATTTGATAAAGAATAATCTGTTCTGACTAGTTTGTTGATATTTTCCACTGGTGGAGGAAAGAGCGGTCAGAACAGTGGTGGATTGGTGGAAGTACAATGTGCCCAGTATATCAGTCAGTAAGTGAATCGCCTATTTCACTCCGCGAACTTCATCGCTCCGTCCAACACCTCGATGTTTGCCTTATTCTGGGCATGATCATCTTAAGCAAGTGTTCAGCCGGGGTTGATGTTTTGAGGACACATGTCCGGACGGCAGATCTATGATCCCTCTCGCCTTCTTCAAGTCTTCGGCACGTTTCCACTACACTAAATAATTCTTCAAAACACCTTGGCAGATTTCCTAGAGGGCGACACTGTCCAGATTATCGTATTGCCGTTACGATACTCTGGACAGTCGAGGCCGAGGCTGTTCACCAGCATAGTTCGGAGTCTCTCGTCTCCAAAATGATCAGCACTGCACGCAACCATGTATCTCCGGAACATACCCAACCATCGCTCAAAATCCATGACTGCCTCACCCGGAACGTCTAAGTAGTTTGGAGGCTTTGACACACCGGTTTCTATTACAGCTTTCTGGTCTCATAAAGTTCCCCCGGTCACTTAGCACATATTTTTGAAGTTCTTTACATAAAAGTTTCCGAATACACTCTTCTCCCTAACACCGAAAATGTACTTACGATAAAAACGAGTTTGTTTCACACAAGATTCTGTTCCATAGGACTGAATCGCTCCAAAAATCTGCACTTTCATTTAGGAATGGTTTCGTCGGATTTTCTCAATCGTCCCTCCGGGAGGTTCAAGTCGACCAGCACCATTATTATATTCCATGCGCGCTAGAATGACAAATTTCAGCTAATGAAAAGTAAAAACACTTCTCTGGAGCTTTCGGTGGAACTCCTCCCACCTTCGTCAGCA
>JAQFXQ010000030.1:0-15301 GCA_034693645.1 Pergamasus crassipes | reverse complement strand
CTGAAGCTTGGAGTTTCAGCTTCAATTCATTGTCTTAATCTTTCTAAGGCCACTCCCTCCCTCGCTTGGTATTAATGCCACGCTTACTGATAATACAATTTATTGATGCAATGTTTGTTCTTGCCCCAACTCTTACTTTCGTGCAACTCAACTAGCATCAACCTTGAACACCTGCTGATATAATCCTTTTTCTTCGATCTATATTCTTTTAAATCAACCATTTAACCAGGAGACCTCCTTGTGGCCTCTGGGAGCCAAGACACACTTATACGTGTATGGAGGGTCGGTAAGGGTTCATCTCAGACGGACAATGATCTTTTCACCCAAGAGTTGCAAGTATCAGCTAAGGACTTCACCATCCTCGGTATGAAGTTTAACGTTCGCCTTGAAACAGTTCTTCAAGGTCATGAAGGCTGGGTGTACTCTGTGAACTTCAATAAGGATCAATCAAAGCTCAGTCTACTATCAGCCTCTATTGATAAATCTATTATTGTTTGGACCCCTACGAGTGATTCTGACATTTGGATGGACCAAGTGCGAGTAGGAGAAGTCGGTGGGAATAATCTGGGCTTCTTTGGCGCTGTTTGGTCTCCTGATGGAGAGGCCATCTTGGGCCATGGCTTTCATGGAAGTTTCCATCTGTGGAGACTTGATAAGGTCTGTGGACATTTGCGCTTTTTGTCAACCTTTATATATCTACCTAGATTTTTTATTGTGTTTCCTTTTGTGCGTTTTCCCACAAGGAGTAGACAAGGAGTGTTATATGGTGTTTTTTTGATAGTGTTACTGACGTACATAAAATTGTGAGCCCTTTTTGCATTTGCTCCAGGCATTTTATTTTGGGGAGTCAGAGCGAATAATGGTGTCCGATGTGAGGTTTAGTATGAACAACGATAACGTAAGAGGTGAATCTCCTTGGGTAACAAACCTCTGTAATTCAAATCAACTCAAATCAAAGGAACTTTATTTACATACAAATGTACAATAAAGTGAGGATATAGCCCTAGGCGATAGAAGATACTGAGCCTCAGTCTCTTTATTATTTTTGGTTGACTTGTCTCCTTCGAAAACACCTGGCTCAGTTAGTATCTCAATATATTTCAATAATACGCCCAGCTAAAGCCGTTTATCAATTCACAAATTTTTGTGTCTATAAGTTGAAAATATTTTGTCCGGATTATTAATCAATATATTCTTTCTTTCATTTTTTTGTAACTAGCTCAAGATACTTGTCACGAAATTCTGAACAAACATTGACACTCTCCTATCACCTTTAGGTCTGCGTTCGGCTTCAGTTGCCTGCCCCATCATCTATGGTACAAGGCATTTGTCAGCTTGTCCGCGCCAATCTCAATAATATGACCTTGTCGCAGCTGACCTTCGTGGACTTTCTGCTGTCACAACAGAAGTCAAAGTCCGTCTTCACAGATGCTCTGCGGATGGCTATTCCCCTCGTCTTCCAAGGTATTCTTCTTCAGTCTCTTCATTTCTCAGCTTTATAATCCTTAGTTCTAGTAGACTAGGTTGATACTAGCTTGAAACTAAGTGTAATCGAGTTGTCAAGCGTGAATTACTTTAACAGGTCAAACTTATGTCTGCTTTTTCTTACTATTGACACCTGTTACTTGCAGCCCAGTGTCCAATGCAGCTGGACTCGTCAGACGTCTATTCGAGCTTGAGGCATTTCTTCTTCGCGCTCTCTCGCCGTCTGGACTCGACCACAATTTCTATTTTATCCAAGGGTCTTCTACCTCATGCTACTCGACTCTCTTCCGAGCAGTGCGTCAACATTGTTTTGACTTCCTGCTTCGATCATCCAAATTTCCGGGCTATCGAACCTCTGAATGAACTCGTGGAGACATGTACGCAATCCGTGGCCGCTAACATCTCCAGCATACAGGACCGAACCCTGCGAGCCGTGCTGTCCGCTGGGACCAGAGGTAATGTCTCACCTTGAAGCTAGACTTCTGAAAAAGGGTTGCTCGTATCAATAGTCTTGAGGAGTCTTTACAGTGTGAATTATTTTGTTCCCAAGTTGCCTTCTTGGATTGTCCAGCTTAAGAAATTTTGTTCCTTAGGTTTATTCTCCAAGCCATTGTATGATGCTCTGTGGTCGCTAGCAATTCAACAACAGTGGCCTGTGTGGCAACTTGCAATGTTGGTCGAGAATTGTGTCCAGCACGAGTATCTCAAGACACGTGATCTGCGTTATCTGCGTCAAGCGATTGAGCAGAATGAAGAAGCTCTAAAACACGATGCCCGACTCTCTATATTCACACTGAGCAGAGCGTTCGCACTCCTGCCAATCCATGCGGACGATGCTGCGGCGACTCGGATGACGGCACAGCAGCTCGCCGCATGTGAGGATAAGATTTCTCAAATGAAACCCAATCCAGTTATTTATCTCGGATTTATTCATGGGCTGTGCCAAATGGGGATCTTCCCCAAGCAGCATCTAGAGGCAGTTCTCTCTCCACAATTCTTTGACCAAATGCAATTAAAAGTGAGTGCTCTTTTGCCCTGCGGTGTCTAGTCAATTTTATGGGGGATTTAGTGATGAATTGGTACGATTTTTTTCTGCACGTTTCCTCAATTTTCCACATTGTCTTCGCAGATGGGACTCCGTTCTCGCGATGCATGTATGCGTCAACTTGCGGAGCTGGAGCGTGCGGTACACACGCAACTGAAAAGCAACAATCTCTGTTTAGAGGATAGAGTTCGCGATATGGCTAGATCGTCGTTGATTAAGCTCGCCGTGATCTTCCCGCCACTTGTAAGAACAATCCAGTCTGCCCTTGGTGGAAGTCAGGTGAGTGTCATTTATGGCTCTCGGTATTTCGGATCTTATATGGTATTTCGGATCTTATTTTGGTATTTCGGATCTTATATGTACAACTTTGCGTCATCAAGTTTCCACCACTTCTCAGCGCATATCTAAAGAGTGTGGCGCAGCAGCTGTACACTCATTTGATAGATACTTCACTGCATCTTCTAGTATAATGATTTCTATGTATTAGGAATTCGATGAACGAATCTCGTGAAACAATTTCCGCTTACTTTACAGTTCATGAAAACTCAAACATTCTCGCCATCTGGGTTTCTCATGGATGTATGCGTTGTCATGCGCCAAGGAGAGTATCCTATTGCCATCAGTCCATCAAGTGGTTCTGCCTCTCAGACCGACAACTCAAGACCCAGTGAGCTGCAGGATCTTGACATCCCTGCAGACTCTAAAGTCGTCGGCATAATAATCACCGACGGGTGAGTGACCTCCCCGCATGAGTTTTAGGCTTTCGCCAAGGTCGGGTAGTACCATATTATGGTAAATGGACCACTTTGAGGAACCATTTACTACATTATAGCGTTTGAACTGTCGTTCAATGCAGCGCCTCAAAGTATGTATAGAAGTTCTAAGTGTAGCAGACTAGCGTTCAATATTTGGGTTGAACACATAGTAATTTTCCTTCAGATCGAGCTACCTTCACCACACTGGACAAATGAAGCGCGGTCTCGTCAATCAACTTGAAGGACTTCGTGCCGAAGGAATCTGCCCCGTCGCACTTGACATCAGCAAATATAAAGCCCTTTTGGAACACGAGAGACTGCCATTTATAATGAGAAGTGTCAAGGAAGCCGTACAGCAAGGTGATGTATTTCAGTTGTCGGCAGCCGCTTTGGGCGAAACCGCATACAAGGCAGGAGTAGTCAAGAAGCAGGAAGGGTCTCTGAATTCTCAATGTACAGAGTCCCGTCCTTCTGATGTTCTCGCGGACGCTGGACAGAGTCGTAAAGCCTGATGATGCCTCAAAGATGCTGAGGTCGGGCTTGGTAGTTTTTCAAGTAGTTTTTAATTTGTCAAGCTCGAAGATTGTTGTGTTAGATCAAGGTTGCCAGTGCCACTGGCTTTACAGGATGATCTGTGAGGCAAGAGTAACAATATTTGTATAAATGTGTTCTATATATTGTGATGCGAGGATGATGAGCAGATAATTCGTGAGTGAAGGAGGGCAGAGCAATAAACTTAAAAATAAACTTTAGTCTATTATAAATACATGGGTTTTAATTTACACAAAAGACGAGGGTTTTCTGTGCGTTATGATTTTATTCTCCATCGTATCTTCATCCTAGGCTAGACAAGAAACGTACTAGGTAAAGACAATCCTGTAAAAATAATTTCCTCAGATTTGAAAACATAATACATTGGAGATTAAATTTATACATAAGTAATGATGATAAGAAATAAACGGAATGTGACATTGAACTGCATCAGTCCACAAACACACAGATTGTCTTCATATGGACCAACACTAGGGAAGGGACTCACCAAAAAATTGTGTTCCGAGGCTGCACAGTCAAGAAATTTAATTGATTATTGTATCACCAACAATGGAAATAAGTAAATATATACTTCTCATTTCTCAGTAATTTGAACTACATAGTTCACACGCACCACGGTGTTTTTGTCCCAGGAGGGACACGGATTTCGTTAAAGCGTTTTATCAGAGAAAGGGAGGGTTTCTACAGGCGTAGGGATTTAAAAATGTGAGGAACATTACTTGTAACCAGCTTCGTTCCAATGTACAAAACCATATGAATCGGTATCTCTAACTTGAGATACAAAGTAGACCAAACATTCGTTTCTCCAAAACAACGAAGGAACAAACGAGAGAAGTACATCCTGTGAAGTGTGAACCATCAAATATAAACATCATTTTGCAAGAATAAATACTAAAATGGGGCTACCGTTTGAGTTGCAAAGTTAACACAGACGTAAGTAGAGGGAACTTCAATATGGCTGAGTGGCGGAAAATCGCCCGATCGATTCGACTTTTGTTAACGCATTCGAGATGAAAAAAGACGACGTTGGAAGTCGAAATCGATTATTGAAAAACTCAAAAACCGCATAGTTTTGCAATATTCGGACACACAAGTTTGAGTAAAGCACGAGAAATTAGCCGACCGGGTGGCGAGCATACACCTGCCACAGGGAGTTTTTCCGAGAGTGAGCCACTATACTATGGTTTGCCATTGCCACTCAGTCATGTCGAAAAACAAACTTCACTGATTTCCAGTGATTTATCTGTATCCTGAGATATGAAAACAAAAGTAGAAGATTTTGTGTCGCAGGGTATCAACGTTCACCCAGTGCAAATGAGTTTGCCTGTGTGCCGCTAAAATCAGATTTTCCCAGCATCACACTGAGATTTCTGACGGAACATCCTATAGTGCACTGGTTCTTCCCACAATATTCATAACTACAGCATATCGCCAGTTTCGGATCGCTCCGACAGCGACGGGTCAGGCCTTTTAAAAACTTACGAAAGTGTGAAATATATCTTATTCAAGTCGTCAATCATCAAAACTTTACTAGCTATATTTATATATATACGCAGGGATAACTAGGAGTCTTTGGCTCCCTCCATCTCGCATAGTCGATCCGTGCTCTTCGTAAACTTGATACCGTAGGCCTCATGTAAAATCTGTGATGCGAGGTCGTAGACCGGTTCGAACGCTTTATAATAGCCATACTTGGTGAGATGCTCGAAATCGAACATGTCTGTGTGGCTGATGGAACCGTCCTCCTTAATGAAGATGGACGATACATCAATTAGCTGCACCTCATCGAGTCGTTCCATCAAAGAACAAAGTAGTGAGTTCGTCTCCTTGACTCGATCTCTCAAAGGATTCGATTGATGACAACACGGTAAGAGACCCTAGAATAACGAATAATTTATCACAAATTTCTTTCGTGTGAACGAGCCACGTCGGGTCTAGTTCTTGGGACGATAAAAAAAGGATTCCTTTCTTTCCTAAGGAAATCAAAGCATCCATACAAGCATCTAGTCGCTCAAACCATTTTTCGCATACGTAATTTAGAAATATATAGAACGACCAACAATAGAACAAGCTTCTTTCTAAACAAATTAATCGAAATCCGAGTACACCTACCATAACGATAATAAAGGGAGGTTTATTAGGTTTATGCTGTTTGACGGCCTTGATACAAGCTTCGATCCCCTGGACAATATCCTCAGGACCATCTCCGGCCTTCAAGTTATTTGCTCCGATCGAAATCACAACCACCTTGGGGGTCACCTTGTCGAGAAGATTGTTCTCGAGTCGCCAAAGAAGATTCTGTGTTTTGTCCTGCACTGATGAGAGATTTAGCGAATGCGACTGCGCGAAAAGTATATCCCATACCTGGGTGATAGATAGGAAGGCCGTGGTGTGATCGCCGAGAAAGACGATGTCAGGTTCCTTTCCCTCGGATATGTTCAGTAAGTGATGGTGCTGCGGAATCATTCGTTAATTAGTTAGTTAACATTAGAGAATAGTCATGGCAGGTTCCCCATAATAGGGCTGACAGTTGATTCGTTGTATACTGGAAAGTCGCGGGAAGAAACTCAATCGGTCTACACAGTACGTATCCAACTAAAAATGTCTCAATAAACGCTAACATTCTTCAAACATGATATGATTCTTTTCATAAAAATATAGGTCAATATATTTAAAGAAACTTACATAAGTCTGGAAACATGATCCTGGCTGATCGCCTCCACAACCCGATTGGGCTACTGCGCAAGCCGACTTCTCCCCACTCATGCCTCTGATGTAACTGCAGTCGAAAGCAAGTAATCATAAGAGGAGTTCTCCACTAACACAGCGAAAACGTCCCGTCCATATTTCGAACAGGGACATGTCAGGGCGATTATAACAGCCTAGATAGCATGGCCCTGATATTAAGTCTTATTCAACCTTGGTAACTTCAATTGGACAATGTGAGAACTAAATGAGCGATGACGCAAGGTTATAGGTAAGTTAACCAGTAAATTGTTGGAACTTAAAAGACCACCGCTCCACTAGCGACCGATTCTTGTAACCTATCCAGATGGCCTCCTCTAAATATAAATAAATTAATGTGCCAATTTAAAACAGGTGAATATTCATACAGAAAAAATAACGAGAAATTCACCTTGCCTCTATAAAGGACTAGATAAAGGACAATCATTCAAAATCACAGCAATGGGTAAGCAATACAACCCGACATACTTAACAATCTCTCTCGGATAGCAAAAACAGCTGACCGCGGGCGTGAACTTCTTATCACACAAAAGAAAACAAATTATTTCTTCAATGTGAAAACAATGAATCTAAATATGGATATTTCGCTGCTTAAACTTTGAGATTTCGGAGCACGTCCGTTCAGAAGAATAAGAAATTATCGCCAATACATTGCACTTATCTACTGTTTAGAGGTGAAGACGTCACCCACTCTGGCCCCTTATTGACATGCAAAAGCTGTAACTCTCGATAGTGGACTCATTGACCCAACCTAACCAAAACATAAATAAATCTATCGACGTCATGCACAAGTAGACAACAAAATAAAACATTTTGAAGCTGGCAAACCCCCACAAATCCTTATTTTTATCCTATGGACTGAAAACGGTTACAAATATTTATATTATCAATTAACTCACCTTTCTGTTGTTCAGCTGCGGCTATTCGGTGAAACTTCGCAAGTCAGGAGTCGGTGGTGACTGGTTTATATCTTAAGTCAACGCGTTTTTTCGTGAAACTTGTCACTCAACTTTATACCCACAGCAATTTTTTCGTTGACCATAAACTTCAACAATCATAACACAGTATTGTTCTGTTTATTATTCATAAACGAGCCTGTAGTTTCCACCCATCTGGCATCTCGCACTTGACGGTGTGTATCTCGGTTTAGAATGCACTCTCCTCACGGGATATCCCATCAGTCCCTACAGACCCACCCAATATTCACCACACGCCCAAAACATCTTGCTTTCTGAACTGTTAGAAAATATTCATCTACCTTACTAAATGTATGTTTGCGCGACTAAAATAGCCATTCTTGAGTTAATTTAAAAAACTGGGAAATTTGTGCAGAAAGTGTAGTTAAATAAACATTTGTCACTCTGACACAACGTGGTTCTTATTTCAATGTGGTACATTTGTGATACGTTCTGTGGTACTACTTTCGGAACTTTAATTATCTGTAAGAGGTGATACTAGAAGCAACAGTGCATGTACTGTAAAAATGCTGGCTTATAAAAGAAAACTTTATGATCGCGACGATGTTAAGATGTGCCAGTTTGATAATATAATCCGCAGAGTTTACCAAAGTGAAGTCGGCAATATCGTCATCGAAGGCTGTCAAAAAGGCCTTCATAGAGTCCAGCTGATCGATGAAGGGACTGAGGCCTGTGACTTGGCAGAAAACTTAGAAGTATTCAGTGAAAACTCCAACACTAGCATGGACGCAAGTCATCCGACTACGGATTGTCATTCATGGCTTGATTCGTATTTCAATAGGTCAAAAAATACGACGTCCGCTGATAGGTTACCGCTCTGCAAAGTCCATGGCGCCAAAACTGCTGAATTCACAAAATTAGTTTGGAATACACTGAAGGAGAAAGTACCAATGGGAACTACAGTCAGCTACAAGGAATTGGCTGAACTCTGTCAAAAGCCGAAGGCAACTCGAGCTGTTGGTAATGTCCAGATGGAATCTATAATATTACTGGCTGTTTGATCAATAATTAAAAAAATTATATTATACTTCATTCTTTCCTTCATATTATTAGATAGCGTTCGACTTGGTAGCAGAGCCGCGCCACGGACTACAGTCTATGAGCGGAGAAGCATCCAACTAACCATTGTAATGTTACCAAAGGTTGTTAAAGAAAATATCCTCGTTATTATCAGAAAAAAAATATATATATAGAAATGTTTTGGCTTCGACAGACCAAGATGTTACGTAATCTCCTCTGAATTACAGGTAGTGCGATGAGGAGAAATCCTTATATCCTGATTGTACCCTGTCACAGGGTAATTAAATCAGATGGAAAGAGCGGAGCATATTGTGGTGGTCAACGAAATCACTCAAAACTTTGGCTCCTTGATCATGAAAGAAACAGCTCCTGAGTTATTCGGAGTTCGCACCGCAGAATTCTCATGTTATTAAGCTATGTTCGGCCCTAATAAAAGTCACATATTTGTATTATTAGCCAATAAAATTGCGAATAAATTTTCGTTTGTGTTATGTCAAATGTAGTGTGAATTAGGTTAGGTTCCCGTTGTTCCAATGATCAGATTGAAGTCGATTCTGGTTTAGACTTACAAGTTCTTTACATTGAACCTATTGATGAGTAAGCATTTGATTAGCAAGAACTTCATTTAGACATTGAGACCACAACATCTTAAGAGACACGAGAGATCTCTGAAGATTCTTGCAGCGAACCATACAGTTTGATGTGGGAAGAGTAGAAACAAGGACGTATAGATGCATTTTGAGGCACCTCCCGTCCCTATCATAAATTTGACCATTGCCTCTGAAATGCTAAAACTGGAAATGCGAAAGGAGTTCATAGAGCAAGTAAGTTAAACTTTTCAACTCAACCTAAAAAAATGTCAGATATTATCACAGAATCATCCTAGATGTAGTTAAGAGAAATCTTGCTTGTGGTAGATAAGATGAATATTGGTGGTCCCGGAAGCACCACAATTGCATCTACTTACATGAAGTATCGTGCATGAGAACAAACTAAAGCCATTTTCATTTCATTTCAAGTTCATTTTTTTTCACACATATCTGTAAATACTTTAAATTTCTCTCGAAATCGATTTAGAGAACCTAGACAAATTGTGGTAAACCTCATCAGGAAGTACCCCGATCTAGACTACAAACCTAGACAAATTGTGGTAATCCTTATCAGGATGTACCCCGCTCTAGACAAAAACTGACGAGTCGGACCGAGATCTGCGGGAAATGTAGACCGACATCACCGGACCCGAAGATAAGAAGACTATATTAACAGCCCCCATGACCAGCGAAATTAGTTGGCATCCAGAATGTGTGTTCAGAGCTTGGTTCCTGCGACCATCTCGTCGGTTGCAGGAACCAAGAAATAAGGAGGGATTCCTTGGTTCTGCAACCGACGATATGGCTGCAGGAACCAGGCTCTCAACATAGGTTCTGGATGCCAACTAATTTCGCTGGTCATGGGGGCTCTTGATATAGCCTTCTTATCTTTGGGTCCGGTGATGTCGGTCCACATTTCCCGTCCGACTCTTCAGTTGTTGTCTAGATCGGGGTACATCCTGATAAGGATTACCACACAAATAATCTCATTTCTCGAGAAATGTTGAGCACAAGTAAGCTTGAAAAATATGCTATTCCGCTATTTCGAAAACTCGGAACTTCGTATCCCTCATCGCAGCGTCTTTCACGTGTGAATGTCTAAACCAAGGATGCAAAGTTAGTCATGCAAGCCATAGATAAGAAAAGTATTGACCTAGACAAACAACGAGAGGCTAGTGTAACTAGAATTTATTCAAGGAGTAATTATACATATGTCGAACACATTTACTTTTGATTTATATTTACAAAATGCATTAACAACATGGTTACACAGTTTAATGATCAAATGTACCGTATGCGTTCGAGAACCTGAGATGTTTTCATTTTATAATATGCATTTTAATGTGGAAATGTCGCAAATCAATTTTATTGGAGGGTTGTATGCTTATGAGCTTTGTTGTTCGTTTACAACGGTTTTGGGGGAAAGGAGGATTGGGGTCAATATTTTTAATGATGATTTGAGAGGTCTTAGGATGTTCATCCTGATCCGATTTGCCACTTTTGTATTGTACTCTAAGCTTGCATGGGTCCGGACGTGATTGCATGGTTAAAAGAGTTTGGGGTCTTCATGAATGGCATTCCTGTCATTTCTACGGATATTTAGGTGGATCTTACGTGAGCAGTAGTGAAAGGAAAATTTAACGAGGTACAATTCATATAATACTATAGTTCCCTGCCATGTCCAGTAGCCTTTATTGGCAACAGTCAATATGGAGATAACGAAAGGTCTCACAATAGTTGTGAACTAGTCTGAGCCGAAGAACATAGCATACCATAACGAGACAAGTTTTCATATTCTGGCAATGATCAGAGCTTGACTTGCAGACCATTAACTGCCCAGACGTTACCCAATAGACCTCAGCATCTGTCTACAGATCGAGATTTTTTCAAGCATTTCACAGTGCGATTTGAACAAATAATGTCATACCTGCTGTCCTCACGCAGGCCTATATCTTGCATATTTATTGAGTTCGAGTCGAAGTCCTGTCATCAATCGACGTGTGAACTCACCGGACCGTTATTCAACCCTTGTCGTGAATGTCGTAATATCCGAGCAGCATACATTCCACCCGATTCAATTCACAACCCGCCCATCAAGATTATCTTATGGATCGTTGTCGTGTTGTACAATGTACCTACAAGCCGAGGATCTGCGTCTCATCGGCGATCTCAACATCGAATCTTTGTTGAATGCTCAACTTGAAGTGGTACCTACTTTCTTCCCGCCTATCGTCGTATGGTTCTTTTATTGGCACATAATAGCGAACAGATTAGTACCAAGTTTCAAATGTAACAGTTTAACTGATTGATCTATTTGTTATATAATGTCACTGCAACTAGGTAAGAGCTAGACTTGCTGAATTATTCTGAGTGTGTTTTGTTCGCTGAAACAAAACTGTTGGACTAGGTCGTTTGTTCGCGAGGACCACACCGGCAATTACGGTTTCGGTTCAGAAACGTATGGGGAAGTTCTAAAACTGGCTAGAACCCCTCACATATGTCAAGCCAGAATGATTAGCTAGATTTGGGAAGGTTCAACTTAATGAAGGATCAGCAGAATTCGAACGAGTAATTTCAACTGTGATTCCTCAACAAAGACGTAACTCTCTGGCTTAATCTACTGAATAGCCAGTTGTTTGAGCTTGCATTCATTCAAACCGCAACGTAGCTTAACAAGCTTTCGCATCCATTCCTCTTGACTCGTAATTGCTTGTCCATTTGCTAAAAGATGTCGAGTAGATGATGAGGCCGATGCTGAAGCGGTTGTTGATACAGTATGAACATTGGAAGCATTTGGGGACATGATAACCGAGCGAAAATCTTTCGGAGGTTCAGGGATGATCGGGATGGACTGGATTGGATAGTTCATTGATTTCTGCACCATAACATCGTTCCTGCAACGACGACGATGTACTGTTTAGTTGATGAAGTGAGAGAGAGGTGTAACAGGCATACAGACATTTCTAGATAAAGTGGATGGCCCAAAGAGGGATAAGCAAACGCTAGCCGAATATTTGCGCAAAAAGGTGAAGGATGTTGAATTCGGCGTCAGAGCTAACTATGCACCATGAATACAGCATTTCAAGTGGTTGTTGTTTGTTGAAAAGATGACATTTATTTAGTATAGCAGTGAACAGTGTAATAGTAAAAAGTGTACTAGTGATAAGAGTGATAGTAATAAGTGTAATATTAATAAGTGTAGTAGTAATAAGTGTAGTAGTAATAGGTGTAGAAGTAATAGGTGTAATAGTAATAGGTGTAATAGTAATGAGTGTAATAGTAGTAAGGGTAATACTAACAAGTGTAATGGTAAATGGTGCAATATACAGTTCTTATATACCGTAACATGAAAGTGTCTGTATGTGTTTCATCTCACTAGGTCCTAGACGGACAAAACACCTAGACTCTAAGAGAAAGGGATGTAGTTTTTTGTCTAATTTGGTGTCATACCAACTTATTTTCTCCCCTTTGTGCCTCCATGAAGGTGCTCTTAAATTTGTACTATTTTCCATTTTTCAGTAAGATCACGTTTTTACTCTGAAACTAAGTATCATACTTGAGCTTTCTCAAAATCTGATCTGATGCAGGTACAAATACGAAAGGAAAGGTGAAACTGTCCTAAACTCACTGTATAGGGTCTTCAACTATCTCCTTGACCGCCTTCAATGCAATCTCAGAATGTCTTTGACGAAGTTGTTCCACTCTTTCGCTGATCCGAAGTAAATCCTCATGGGACACTCTTGCCTGTTGTTCATGTTTTGTTGTGGGTAGTGTAGAGTATGCGTTGATAAGGGGGGCGATACTGAAAGATAACGTGCTAGCATGTAAAAACATTTTCGCTCCGAAGCTTTAAATTTAATAACAAAAATTTACGAACAAAAAAAAATACGGAAGAAAAATCTGGACTATGAAAAATATCTGAATTATGTTTTCGGAAGTACATGTAATTTTTGTACGAGTCAAGTTGCCGACTACAACGGTCATGACCGTAAAGATTTTGGACTGTTCTATATCTCCTACCTGCTGCTCGGGATACTTTTGCGACTCCTGGGTCTGGGAACGGCCGCTGCCATTGAAATCTCAGTCTGACAACCCCCGTCCTGTTTGTTGATTGTGTACGTTAATGCGTTCTTGGGTAGCTCACTCGAAGGGGAGAACTTTATTCGCTCTCTAATGAACTGATACTTACGAACCTCATTCTTCAGTTTATTCAACTCAGCAAGCAACTGTTTCTTTTGTATAGTCAGTTCCTGCAAACGGTAGAAGCGTATGTTCAAGAAAACATCGACAGCTGAAACAGGAATATCGCTGCTGGAGGCAGACAATGTCGCTGTTTTGTGTGCAAAATCCCAACCACCTATTTGCATCTTTATTCAGTACCCATATTCAACATAACTTGAGTAATTATAATGTCCCAATGTCAGTGCACCATGTACGGGTTTATTCTAACAGTTTGGGGTACTGGATTTATTATTAATTGATTAATTGTACTATCTTTACGTATATCCTGCCCATTGTATCACAAATTTCCCTTTATAATAGACAGAAGAGTTGTGAATCTAGAAAAATTCAACTCTCGTCTGAGTTGGTAGAACAGAACATAGTTCTTCCAACCACTAGTTCACTCACGAATCCCCTTGTCAAGTTAAAAACTTCAAGTTTAAAAAAGTTAAAGACGGACTAACTAACCTTCATAACATGCGCTTCCTCTCTAATTTTCACTGTTGATGTCTGATTTTCAGAAATAATGAGTGTGTTGTCCGGAATTGAATTGAGTCCTGAAGGACATGATCGGGACTTATTGCGGTTCCTGGATGGCCTTCTACGTAGCGACATGTGGAAAACACTGTCGCTGTCCTTGTTCGAAGTGGCAGATAAGGGCGGCACATCGTCTAACGAAGACATCTGTTGACAACAAGATACATATTTGGAATGGTATCCCTGCCTGAAGCATCTATCGTCGCTCCTGAATTTATTTAACAGGCACGAGCGGGTACTCCGCGTTTGAGCAATGTCATGAGTACATGCTCATGATGGTAAAGCGGGTACCGACAATAGACCTTAGCAATATACGTACTCAACTATTTCGCAGCTATTTACAACATTTAGATCTTACCAATGAGGTGCCGCTATCCTCAGAGTTCCGTTGCTGTCTACAGCTCGTGGCCTTCGTAACCATCTTGAAACGTTCTTGCTTAACAAGCATTTTGTAGTAGGAGTCTAAGGGATGTTCCCATATGGACTCCTGAGTGATTGTGTTATAGTAATAAACGCGTCCTGGAATAATCGTTATAGGCATTACTGGTCCGACATATATAGTACCAAATTGTTGAAAATCAACAAACGCACGGAAAGTAATATTTTTTCCCAGTAAATGGAAGAATATATTAGAACACAAATATTTCTAATTATAAGTTACTATACGCTGAACGGTTACTGATACCGGAGTATGATTCACGTCATTCTGAACAACGTCTCCAAGAAAAGATAGTAAAGTAGTTTATAACACGTTCCGAACTGCTGAAAAAATTAATACCTTCGACATCTTCAACAGGCAGCCAAGGGGGAGGCAGGTTGGCCTTTATCGCGCACTTTGCAATCCATAAGAGATCTTCTTCCGCTGGCAACCGAATGCCGATGTGTTCGGCAAACGTGCGGACATCTGAGGAAAGCAGAAAGAAACTGTCGAAGGGTCAACTAGTTTTAACTAAATGCAATTTGAATTACGTTTCAGGACGAATTTGACGCACACTAAATAATGAATCATCTAGCCGAATAATAAAAGTGTATATTTAACTGAGTGGCCACCAATGATTTACTGGGTATGTTGATCCCACAATCTCAAATTCACAATATATGATGGAGACACGCGGTTGATGGGGGCAAAGCCGAGTTCGTAAATAAGGCTCGAGTATACCATGTACATGCTCGTACGTACGCAGTTAATGTATGCAACGGAACACGTATACAATTGTATAACCAAGTCAAATTTAGGACAATTACTTCTTTATTTCTTTTGCCAAATAAATCTTTTCAGGTATGCACTAGACTATGGCTTTGCAGAGGAAGCAATGATTATTGAGTGAAGGTTGTCGATATTTCAGTCTAACACAAGAGTGCAGAACAAAAGAG
>JAQFXQ010000029.1:0-15429 GCA_034693645.1 Pergamasus crassipes | reverse complement strand
ACATGAACGTACGTACACATACACATGGAGACGGAATACATAACCACATTTAACAGCATGAAGCTTTGTCCTCTGGATCCACCATCCTCTTCACCATAATCTTAAGACGAATGTGGAAGATTTGTTTTTGAAATTTTGTATGTGATGTCACATGCAGTCGACGTGACAGTTGAACCACATTTTATATATCATATTGCCAGAGATGGGACAATTACTTTCAAAATGTAATTGAATTACAATTACAATTACACTGATAAATGTGTAATTCAATTGCAAATTACAATTACGTTGAGAAATGTAATTCAACAAATGCAATTACTTGACCCCATGTAATTGGATTTACAATTACATTTTCAATTACTTTGTAAAACGAGGGTGGGTCTCGTGAAGTTCATGCATGTACCTACTCTGTTCTGTTTTTTTTCGTATTCGTTTGGAGAAATATTCCCATTTTTTAAACGTAGGCCCACTATTGATGAACGCGATTTTGTACAAATACAGCATGAAGAGTTCAATATATGTACACAATACGAAAGGTGTCAGATTTATGTTGCTAATTGATTTGAATTGTTTCATATCGCAAGTCGGGGGAGAAAAAGTCTAGCTAGCGCTCAATAATGAGGAAAAATAATATGTTCAGAATGCAGTGATAGGAAGGAAAAGGAAGGAACGCATGCCAAACCAACATACCAACAAGTAGTGAAGTAAGTCCAATATTTTGTTATCATTATTCTTATTATTTCTTTTAACTTTATTATTTAACTGCTGTAAGATACTAAACAGATAAACATATTTATTAAGGAATGTTAGGGACACAGAAGAAATTGATGGTCTTTTGTAAACTCAAAGTTACCCTATTGTAGGTAGGTACATAAAGGTATCTATATTGATCACCTTATATCACCGGTATCACGTTGAGGCTCAATTCCAAATTACAAATACATTTTCAAAATGTAATTCAATTACAGTGAAAGTAATTGTAACTGCAATTACATTTGCTGTAATTGCAATTACATGGTTTCCAACTCTGCACCTTGTTTCATGCAGCTTAATCCACGACGATCAAATTTGCTGAAAAGCTACCGCCACCAAGATGTACTCTGGCTCATAGGAAGGTTCTAACTACGAAGAAAACAGTATAGCCTCTCTCATATTTTCGTCAATAGAAGTGGTCTGTTCAGGAGGCAAAAACGTGGGGGTCCTTTCAGAAGGTGCAGTTGCCTTGACTTGTCTACTGTTTGATACACTGTAGCTGCTATGGGCGATTTGGGTTCACAATGAGCAACACTTAACACATATAGATCATAGGCGGAAATCATCCGCTCCAGAGGTACAGTTCCTTCAGAAATCTCATGGCGTGGCGGACAAGGAAATTGGCTTGATGCGACGGAGGATAACGAAGTCTACGGCAAAATTCCTTCAAAGAGGCTCGCTCTTGCTGAGGCAAAATATTTGATACTGAAGGGAAGATAAGATGATCGTGTTCCCGTCTGTCGGAGCTCTGCAGAGGGTCGTGCAAACTCAGCCGTAACAACATATTTACTGCTTTGCGATTTTTGGCGGAACACCTAGTTCACGGCAAGACTGGACTGACTAACCTACTTTCATTGGCTTGGAAAGGAGAACCAGGGAGGCAGCCCTCTAGTTCTCCGGCAAAGTGTCAGACCAAACAGACATGTGTAACCAGTCTTTGATGAGGTATGAGGTTGGAGTTACTCGGTCCTCCCCGTCTTTCAGATCTGCTTAGAATATAAATGATGTCATTCGAAATGTTAAATCTATTACATGTCAGCCAGTCTGATACGACTAACATTTTCAAAACAAAAACTGAACAAATGAAGATCCTGGAAACATGCACCTGAAAAATCATCGGGTTTCCAAAGAGGTTTAAGTTGTGGTATTTTTCAGACCTTTTTTAATGAGGCTGTAAGTAATTGGGGTTGTGTTCCTGGTTAATAAACCAATTCTGACAGTGCCGAAAAATGTCAACATCTGCCGGGACTCGAACAACGGACCTTTGGCCGTGTTGGAGAGTGTCTCCTCGGTAGCTCTACTGGTAGAGCAGTGGCCCGGAAACCAAAGGTCCGTGGTTCGAGCCCCGGAAAAGGTGTACATTTTTCGACACAGTCTGAATTGCTTTATTAATTGGGAACAGAACCCAGCGCAATCACTTACATATCTATTCGGGGGCAAAGAGACTATCGCGAGACGTGTTAATGAGATGGAGATATGAACTATGATATTAATTAACCAGTCGCTGGTTGTCATAATCCCCTCTTGATACCTGCTTAGGGAGATTCTGAATAGAAAATGTAGTCAGCATGGGAGTATTCATTAAAGCTATATTTACATAATTATGCCTCAGCTTTACCAGCACACATCTGCTCAGCTGGTCTGCATGTACTTACAGAAAAGTTTCCACCTGGCGAGGGAACTCCTGATGAAAGAAAGCTTCCTCACATCCTGGTTCCAGACGTGAGCACATCGGTAGACAGGAGACATTGGAAGGTAACATGTAATCTGAACCAGAGAATCAGACAACTGATCAGTCATTACACTGCCCTGTTATTGACGCTATATACCCCCATTTACCTATGCTCATGCTTATGGAAGGACGTGCATTATAGGTACATAGTTTCAACATGTTAACTCGTACGAGGGACACGTCAACTATGAAATAACTCTTTCAGTTTGAAGAAGAACCAGAACTGAACTCCAAACTTTGCACTTAAAATTTGGAGAACTCACAGATCACAACAGTCCACCTTGATGTCCAACGGCTGGTTAGCACACGCATATGATTATACGATGGAGACCATTACATATCTAAGCACCCGTGGACAGCTTCAAGTTAGTACTTATCAAACTTTCCCTACTGAATAACACATATTTTCACAGGCAAGGGTCTTTTTTCATAATGCACAATGTACTTCGAAGTTATTTTTAAAATTTATTAACTAGAAATTAGTTTTACTTGTAGCATATTATGAGTGACATTCAAGAAGTGCACGCTAGAACTCGAGCAACATTAGCTTACGCTCTTCATCAACGTTCGAACCAATGCCTCGTAGGTTCAAAATATTCACTCTCTGTGGCCTGATCGTAAGTCCCAATGAACTACTGGGTTCCACAAGAATTACAAATAATGGTTAGGTGGCGCCGACCAGCAGCTACGGTCGATATATGCAATGTTTTTTACATTTTTTAAACCTCTGCAAACCGTCGATGCCTCTGCTGCGGGACGAAGAATATCCAACCCAGCATTCACCTGGTTATATATTGAAGTCACTAGGAACCCATATCTACATAACCGGCCTGGAGATCAAACCCAAGATCTCGCAAATGACAGTTCAACTCGCTACCACCACTACACCTCGATTACACTTTGATCAGAGGGAGGACCCTCCTCCCTTCATGGGGTCAAGAAACATCTAAAACTGTTCAAGAAGAAATGTTGGTCGCAAAAGCAGGCAGCCCATAGAGACACTTCAGCTCGACAAGAGACTCAACTAATGCTGGCCCCGTCCGAGACCAAAGACATAGTAACACAAGTAGAGGGCACACCTTTGTTTAAGTTAATCATCAAGAAATGTGCAACTGTTGATCATGTTATGAAGGGACAAGGCATCATTCCTTAAGTTCATACATAAAAAAACATCATACTAAATGCACATAAGTCAATAGTCAGTACTTCACCTCAAATTGTTTCTTGGTGTCATTACAGATCCTAAAGTTTTGATGGTAATATGCATAAAAATAGTTACCATTCAGTTCTTCGCCTTGGCTTCTGAACGTTCTTGAAGATCAAGAACCGTATGAAACAAAATGGTTGTGTACAAACATTCCACAGTTTTTCTAAACCTTATCACAATTTACACAGTAACGGTGAAAGCATGTGCAGATACACACTGCCTGATCGCCCTGTTAAATCATGAGCAGAATTGATTGGTACAATAGAAAATATTGGCAACTCTCAGAAAGAAAGGAAGTTAGCGCGTAGGAATATGGATGAACCAATGAGAGAGCCTGTCCGTCCAGTGTCGTCTTCGAAGCCAGTGTCTCTTGTTTCAAGTAGCTCGACTGATGCTGCACACGGAAAAGTGGTTGAATCTACTACTGCAGTTGCTCATCAAGTGATCCAACGTGGAGTTGAAGACGAGCTTGAACGCAAAAAGCGATGGTTATGCATCATCATTGCAGTTATCCTATCATTCATTGGCTTCATGGTTGTCAGCTCACCATTCTTTCCTGCAATCTCCATATCAATTCCAATTCTACAATTTCCAACGGCTTCAGGTGATGGAAAAAGGCCAGTCCCACCTCGCGTTAAGCCACGACACCCGGACTTAATCTCAAGTGGTGAGTTATTAATTGAGTAATAATTTGCCTTCTACATTTTTAATGTACTATTAGTTTCCTCCACGTCATCGTGTCCGCACTTCAATGTCACTTGATGGCCATCCACAATCCAGCCCCAAACCGGTCATCCTGATATAGATTTTTCGAGTCTTTCCCTATGTCACCAGGCGAATGCTGGGATGGGTATGGTTAGCCCCGCAACACACACCTCAAAGGCTTACAGTGTGTACCCACGAAAGAAATAAAAGTGTCGTACTCAATCTTTTCTCGTATTTTCACGCCCTCGCACAATTTGTTCACGTATTTTGATTCCTTCCAGGCTTTTACGAGATCAGGTTCGGAAGTGTTTGGCAAAGACCATATGCTTTGGGTGGCAGCTGTAAGGATGATACAGGCCCAGTTGCGACCTACGTATGTTTGCTTCGGAGCGAGTCCAACTACATTGGAAGATTCTATGAGGACGACAAAAGTTGTCACTTCATGGAGTCTGATAAAATAGAAGATGTGATCTACGGTTCTATCGTGCTTATAGGACTCCAAATATACGTAAGTTTCTTGTGATGCATTTCGAAAAACACTCCCTTTTCAATGAAAAACTTTGTTTCATATGAATATTTCCACTCTCTGAGATGTTTTATCCTTCACAGGTCCTCAATGGCGACTCTGATGACTTCTATTTCATCAATCCTGAAGATCCCAAGGAGCCCCCTTGCAGCGACTACAGTTTCGCTCTTCAACTGAAAGGACAAGATCATGCAATCAATCACTCCCTTGCCAGGGCATCTCATAAATGTGAATATTGTATGCAGCAACACTACTTCCCGGCGCTGTACAACCCTGAAAGCAAGGAGTGCTACTACACATACAAAGCGGGTGTCATTGCGAACACAACCAAGGAATGTACCCTGCTGTGTGACAGAAATAGTTTCGTCGCATAAGATTGTTCACATGTTGCACCCTTTTTCTACACAAACGGTCCAGAGATAAAAATAAATATGGAACTATCTTCTGCCAGTTTTTGCTTTGTCATTCAATGTTAAATTGGGATTAAGTAACTGTGTTTATACTTGCACGTTGGTAACAAGGCATCCTTGAACGAAACATGTGCGGATCACCTGATATCAAAATGGCCTGACACAATACTCTCAAAATCATGCTTCGATTTACGTGTAAGTTTTAGGAAACAAACTCGAGGAGAGAAGGTCCCTTGTGGTTCAGTGGGGTACAGATAAGACACCTACGTTTGGCAATTGTAACATGTTACTCGCGAGCGAAACTCAGCCCGCACACCAACATTTTCTGATTTTACAACTTCTAGATCAAGGTAAATTATAGACGACTGATCAGTTTGTCTTCAACCGTTGACGAGACAACATCTCACTCCAGAAAGTTTTTTTTTTTCACGAATTGATCGCATTCCTCATGAGGTGGTTTCAGACTTCATTGGTAACAAGAATACTCCTGTACTAATTGGTTGCGTGAATAACTATGATTTTGTCTATCAGATTCGAATCTGGTGAAAGGTGTGATTTGCAAGTGTTTTCGCAGTAAACTTCTGCGTGTGTGGTGTCTATATATACCTCGTACATTGTTCTACACGAAGTACTAAGCTGGAAGGTGAAAATACAAAGGATAGACGGGTATCGGACAACTCAAGTTCGGACGAAGAACCGACAAAAAGGATTGCTTTAACCGGTAGAACACAGCTAAAGGTGAATTGCTCACTTTCAAAGATCACCGAAACTGACTCTGCTAAGCAAATCCAAAGTGTACGTAACACACAGAAGGCGGAATCAATGACAGGTAATTTCGAACGTCCTGTGATCAGGTATGGCATTGCGACGAAGGAGCCACCTGGTGGCGCTGACTCGCACTGCGGGGAGAGAGGCAGCACAGACGGTGAGGAGGTTTTTCTTTATCTCTCTCTACTTCCAGCAGAAGGGCGAGGATGAAGGTACGATCGTGAGAAAGACAACTATTAGGGTTGACATGAAGAGGGAGTCTCCAGGATCAAAACGAGAGAGGAAATGTTCGAAGAAAATGCGCGGAAAACAGCTATGAAGAAATTCGAAAGATATCTGGAGGTACATGGTACTCAGCCCGTCATCAAGCCCAACACCGAGAAACCGGGAGAGTACTGCTGTGAGCTTCACGCAATTAATGAGGACGGGGTAACACGTTGAATGATGTATTTAAGGGCAAGTCTCTGATGTCAATCTGCACAGAGGTGAGAAGCGTAATTCCCAAAGCTTTTCCAAGGTTGAATTCCAAAAACAGGATTGAAGTTTGGGTGAACTCCAATGAGGAGTTGCTGCAAGCTAGGGCAGTAACTCATCTTGCAGGTTTCAACGGGAAGGTGGTGACATCGGCTAGCCCTCTATGAGGTAGGATCGTTGGTGTGCACTCACAGTTTACAAAAGAAGAGTTAATAAAAATTCTCGAAGAGCGAGGAGTTGTCTACACAGTCACACCGAAGACAGGGCAAGCTGATGCGGTGCATAGGAATACATAAAAGGTGGACATCAGATTCAAAGAGTCCATAAGCAAGGAGGTGGTTATATGTGTTTTTTTTAGGTTAAACTCAACGCCAGGCCTCAGAGCAATGTTAGGCTTGTCTAAATGTGGGCAGAAAGATGTGGGCACTCTGACCACCTTGCTGTGGCATGCTCAACTGCTGTCAGATGTAGGAATTGCGGCAAGCCGCACCCAGCCAGCAGCCCAACATGTGAGGTGTACAAAGTCTGGGCTGAAGCAAAACGCAGAAAGTATGAGAAAGGATTCTCGTGAGCTATCCCGCAACACAGGCCGCCATTGTGGCTTACCGCGGGTAAACCAGCAGACAAAAAAGCCTCACAGCCCTCGAAAGGCTGGCTGCTTTTGACACGGATACCGACGTACCTGGACCTGAATTGAACTAGACAGAGAAAACTGCGTATTCGACCGTCCTGAAAAGATCCTTGGAAATTGTGACGGAGACGAGGTCAAAGAAGGTATGTTCGCTGCCAGCTCTCCTGGTGAAGAAAACACCTACACCGACGATAAAAACGTCGGCAGCTAAGCCGCCCAAAATAGCCGCGAAACGATTGTTGAAGACTATGGAAGAAATCTTAAAAAATCCCTTGGTTCTCTGGACAATGGTCAGGACTGTACTTCAGCCTTGGCTTGATGAACAGCCTGTATCATCAGAGCTGGTGAATGCACTAGATGGGAGTGTAATACTGTCCACTATATTGGAGTAACTAATGACTCTTAAGACCAATGAATAGGTCCTCACTTATTTATTGGAACATGGGTTGGGGACATAAATCCTGGCAATAAAGAAGGTGAAGAGAGATAGCGCGGTGAAGGTGGGAACTCCGCCTGAAGTTCCTGCGCCAGACTTTTAGTTTGCAAAACTTGCGGGGTATCTAAAAATGGTGAACCGTCGGTACAAAAAGTATGGTTTACTCTGTGACTTTGCTGATATGCAGCTTCCTTTGGGGACGATAAGGGACTATGGGGAGATGCTCCGGCAAGGATCGGACCTGATTTTTGTCGACTCTTTGACCTTCCGGACCTCACAGATGTTTGGAATTGTATCAAACTATCAAGGGCCTCACAGCCATCGAATTCCCTGATGTCATGCGTGGCCTAAGGCAGGGATCCAACGGAAATGTTGAAAGACGTCCTTGACACAGTTGTATGTCCTGCTGAGGAGATCGAGGTCAGGATCGATGATGAGGCAGCATACGTAATCAACACGGAGACCAGTGAGGAACGAAGCCGACCCTTCAACTTATGGGAGATGGAGTGTGCACTGAATGTGGCGGACGGAAACAGTGCTGCTGGGCATGACCAAATCTCGAATCAGGATCTCAAGTCGTTGAGCAAGCATACGAGGAGAAAACTTCTTGCAAGGTCCAATGAGACTTTGCTTTCGGGTGACTTCTCAACAGAGTGGCGCTTTGGACAGGGGATCACTATTCTGAAATAAGGAGCCAACGTGCTTTTTGTACAAAAGACCACAGTAAAGATCAGCTAAAGACACTGGCGGAACGATTCATGATAACGCAACTGACGCGCGGAGGTTTAGTGTACTGCACAGATGGGCCTCTCACAGGAGAAAGTGCCTCTGGAGCAGCGATCTGTTTGAACACGGCGGAACAAGGCTCCAGCAGACTTGTCGGATGCAATAGTTCAACAGAGGCCCAGCTGGTTGTCATCAGGATTGCGCTTTCAATGCCTCTGAAGAAGGAGGAAAATTGACATGTGTACAAATACGGATACGGCACCAGAGGATGTGGAACACTAGAGGGAATCAAGTGATTGATGAAGCGAGATGCCTTCAGGAGGTGGGGAGAAAGATTTCTGGAGAAGACGGCACACAGCAAGAGAGCCAGTAAGGGTCTGGCTGGTGATCGATCACTTCCATTGGTGCAAGGAGGCCAACGAGCAGCTGTCTCGATCCGGAGGCTCAGATGCGGTAAAGCGCTCACTGGCACTACCCTGAAGCTTATCAATGCACGCCCGTCAGGAACATGTGAGATATGCAATGTCACGGATAACGTACTTCACGTTCTGGACACCTGCGAGAACTACTGCGACGAGAGAGATCTCTTGAGAAGACGAGTCAGAGAGCGAGGAGCAAAAGGGGATCTGTTGCCTGAGAGAATGAAGAAACACTTCATTAAAGAACTGTGTAGCTTTGTAGAAGCAATAGATGGATCATTATAAGTTAGGTTTCAGTATACTTGGAACCGCAATGCAGGTTGAGCTGATAGATCAGTGAAGATCTCCTTGAATCTCTGGCATGCAATTTTTCATCTTGTTATATAATTTTTGACCATAATTTTCAAAATAGACGACTCATAAAGCGGTGCCAAAACATTATTTGTTATGACATCCATCCTTTGATTGGTGTGGTTTAAGGGATATTCTGCGAGAGTACCATCAGCTGATAACTCTGAATGTTCTTCGCACGAAAAGTGAACAGGAGTCACGCCACACTTTTGATCCTGTTCATTCGAGGCTTTTCTTCTTTTAATTGTTTACTCGTGCGGGTAGTCGGAGTTACATAACAATCGGAGTGGCCTAACCTGACCCACTTCATGCTTGAAAGCATGTCCTACAGGCAGTTCTGTTTACCTCATCTACGGTAATGAACATATCAAACATAAGTAATGTCATATTACAACGTCTTCGTTTCACCAACACTTTGTTTCACACAAAAATTACAGAAAAAAAAAACTTTCCGTCTCGCAGCTATGAGCATGGGTCACCCGATTCAACATATCAAAACGCGAAGGTTCATTGCTTAAACTAAATTAGCACACGAAATTGATCAGTTTTGATGGTATGCTCTTGGGTTCGAGCTGAAATTTGGTAAACTAAAGGAGTAGGCATCATAAGGCAACCGCCGGGGCAGCTACCCTCTTTCAAGTGAAGGCCTGACCAAAACCTAGGGAAACGGTCGTCCTATGACATGGCCGTACAATTCAGGCCTTGGCAACTATGGAGTGAACATACCAGGCGCCTTGACCTCCACCGACTACCATTTTTTTGTACCAGGGTCCTTGTCCCTTAGGACTAGGACCTGTGGTGGGGTATCTCCCTGACATCCCAGCATTCGCCGAAGTGATACAGGGAAAAGCTTGCAAACCTGTATCAGGACGTCTGACCCCGGGATGCGGCCCCGGTACCTTCTGAAGGCAAGTCCGACGCGCTACCACCAAGCCACCTTGCTTGGTTATAACCATCCACTGTCATAATTTCTTCTCTTGTGAAAATGATCAGATGATATCTTTCTTTTTCGACATGCCGGTGCGGCATGTCCTCACAGAGTGCCCCACCCCAACAGATGAAACTTTTGATTGGATGCCATCTTGTCCTGCTGGACTGTCACCAGATGGGGCACTTGGTTTACATTTGGTGCCTCTGTGTTACAGGTGGAACTGATTACCCAAAAATTGCATCGAATATATCCCTGTGTCAACAGGATGTGTGGAATTACAGCCGTCGTGGGGAGGGGGAGAATACGGCACGCGGATATGATTTTCAGTTATGCTTTGTTCCAAACGGGGTTCTGTAGTCGTCCTATCTGGAGAAAACCTCCCAACACCATATTGAGGCGTTGGAGAAGACTACCTCACTGGGGAAACAAAATGATGGTCTATAAGGGGTGATACCCCTCTCCTTGAGAAACCTTAAAAATGAAGCACTGGTGAGCTTTAGACCGTCATCTGAAATGACCCGTCGGGGCAATCCCTCATCAGAAGAATATTCTCGATAAAAAAGCACGATTGACTCCGTGGAGCCCACCGGTTTGGAGTTGACCACAAACCACATTCTTCCCGGCTGATTATACTGCGGCAATCTCAGATCAATTTTCGAGTTTCGTCCAGGGCTGCATTGGCCAATTGATGCGCCGCACTGTGGGTCGAGTCGCCTTCACGATGTGGCATGCCTGATCCCAAAACGATTTTAAGACTTGGAACTTTTCAAGCAGTACATGAAGGAAACGACCATAAATCATTTGATCTCTTTATTGCTCTGATGTCCAAGTGACTGAGAAGTATAAATTATGTGGTGTGCAATAGGGTCTCTATGAAATTAACCGCAAGAAACGAGTGACAAGTGACCAGATGTAAATATCCTTCAGATACCTACGCATTCCATAGTTGAATTATCAGTTACTTTTTTAAATTATATGTGTTGGGTGAGATTATGTTTCGTCTCGGGTATCGTGTTAGGTGGGTATGTTGGCCCGACAGTCCTGTCGATTCGAGGGCCACGCATCCACATGGGTTTGTGGCGGGCTCATGACATGCACGCTATTTTTGTCAATCATTCACCTTTATATAGCTGTGTATCCATATGGAATGATTTACCGTTGGAAATTGCAAGTGTTGAGGATAAACATGCTTTCAGTAAATTAGTTAAAATAAGTTTTAATGCAGCTTGATTCATTTATCAGGCTAGCGGGCAACAGGTTCAACTACCATGTACCTTGTAGGTAAATGGATAAAATAATGTTCTGTTTGTGACATATGTTTAATTTATGAGAAATCATTTGAAACGCAGATCTACAGACCGAGATGTTCGTCTACCAACAAAAGCGCAAGCCAATGTTCCTCCGAATGGGCCCTCAGTACTTCAAACGTTACGTTTTCTGAGGTAGAATAATACAAAATATTTATAATAATTAACATAACCGGATTGCGTAGAGCGCCAAGTAACGACATGTTGAGATATGAAGAGGTGTATTGCTAGGTGGGAGAGGCCGTTTATCATTATACAGCAAGGGAATGCAAAAATACTTGTATTTTTGGGCGACTTCAACACACGTCAATGAATCGGATGGTTATTTGATTACTGAAGGACGGCGCGGCGTTTGTATGGGTTCTACACAATTCAAATCGTGAACATTGAGCTGAATACGAAAGGAAGTTACACCTACAATGGGGAGCAGGAAATCGTGCGTGAATGTGTATTGGCGAATGAAAGTTACGTGAGTGGACTAAATAGTTTTTTCATCGATGAGGAGAAGCAGTTCCGAGTTGGCAGTGATCTGAACCTCATAGTAATACATGTGATTCCCAGATTGAAACGGAATAGCACAGGGAAGAAAATAAGAACAATGAAAAAGTATCGGTGGGCAGAATTTGAACCGAAGATTTAAATTACTCGAAGATTAGATAAGGAGAACTGGACTGCTTGGCTTCAGGAAAGGCCTAGAGGCTTGGGATGCTACCCAAGTGCTGCAGTCTGAAGTTGAAAGGGTGCTTCCACGTTCCTCTATGTGCGGATGACATCGACTGTATGAAGGCGTTTAATCGTGCCCCTCGTCATCTTCTAGCGGACTCGTTTCGACAAGCTGGAGTGGGTGGTCATCTCTTGCAAGTACTCTTCAGTTTCTTTGCTGATGACGCACTTTTGGTGAAGGCGGCTGGTGGCGAGCAGTTGAGGGTTACACAGAACGTTGGGACACTTCAGTGTGACCCGCTCAGCTGTGTGGCGCTCTCGCTGCTTTTGGCCGACTTTCCGAAACACATCCGGGACATTTCGACATGCAGTCATAGTAAGTGAATAAACAAATAAATAGTTATGTGCGCAGATGACATAGGGGTGGCTCATCGAAATGTATGGCGCTAACCCAGACAGCCCAAGGAAGTGTACTTCCTCCCATTAAAGGGTCTTGAGGTAAACACGCCATAGACTATGGCCGTAAAGTTTCGTCGTGGAGGCCGATAAGCGGCAAAAATTGAATTTTTTTTGTTTAAAAAAACCCTGGAATTATGCGTCGGGCTCAGATTGTATGGCACAAAAATTGTCCAAATGTTGAGTTATAATCTCGATAGAGTTTGGAATCCTCTGACCTATACCCACTCCGGTTTGGTCGAAGCAATCTAATGCGTGTTTATGTTTGCACTCTTCGGCACGAAACAAGTTCACATAAGTGTTGAGTTGCTGTGGACCGTCCATCGAAGAGGTTCGAATAAGATTGTAACTGCCTCCCACGGCCGTTTCCAACCAGTTTCTGACGGACTGGCAGCCAAGGCTCGTCGCTGCTATAAGTCAAGTGAGAGCAGGGCGCTTGACGCTTTTTATCCCGGAGAAAGGTGGGAGGGTACGAATCAATCACGGTGTATATATGAGGTGCGACTCCATGAAGCCAGCCAAAGTGACTCGAAGAAAGAGGAGGAGGGTTGGCGGTTTGATTCCCGATCAACATAGGAAAGCCCGTGGAACGTCTTTTGGGGCAGGCGGTTCACTCTATAACTCTCCCAGACTAAAATGGTCGTGCTTCAAAAAAAAGTTTGTTTTATTGTCTCCAGTTTGAGAGGACGACCGCCTGCAGTGCACGAATGCCTTCCGCCTAAAAATTTTCATCAAAAAGTTTCCTCATGTTGAATCTCTGTAGAAAATATTTGCTAGAGTTAGTTCCTCCTCTCACCTTCGCTCAAAGGTGTCGTGCTCTGTGGATACCATGCTTAATGCAAATTTAGAGGATCGCCACGTGAACGCTAGAGACATAGTGCACGGCGACTATCACCAGATCCGTGCAAAGCTTTATTTAACTAGCTAGACGCTGAATGTAAATGTAGACACTGCTTACATACTCGTTGTGTATCATTTAAGCATGAGATGTCTCAGCAAGGTTGGGCTCGTCACGTACTTGTTCATTGGAAGGAGTATGTTTACATTGGTCTAGGTTGAATGTTAGAGCTTCCAGTTGGGCCGCGTCGGTTCATACACCTGTTTGGTAAATGAGCAATAAATGAAGTGCTTCATATGTAAAGCAGATGGGGTAGATGTGTCGCGAAGAAATAGCCGTGAGTATAAGGAATGGTGTGAGAGGCTGGTGGACAGAGGAAATTCAGCGAAAGATGCAGATTAGAAGAGAGTTCAGCAGGAAACATCGGAAATAGACTGATGAGGCCATTAACAAGCAATTGTAGAGAATGTGTATGGAATTGCAGGAGAGGTAGCAAACTCCACGGACTTGAGTTCAGGAAATCTTGAGGCACTCTGCAGGGGGTGGGGGTATTTTGGCGGAAAGGGCGTCATCGGAAACGTTGGCCCCTTTCTGGTCGTCCGACATAATGGTCGCCTGAGCGGCGGGGGGCTTCAATAGTCCGTCGTCCACTATATGTGGCCAATTCTCCCACCAGCACGACCAGGTTGGTAAACTATCCGTAGTCTACTTCCGGAAAAAAGCCAGCCAGCTATTTGTTTGCCCCAATGCTGCTTTCCGCAACTTTAGAAATGATCTAACACTTACCCGCATCCTCCAGCGACTCTCAGGTCTCAACCTCCGTAGTACAGGAAATCTGTGGTACCCGCGTACTAACCCGTACCCATTATGCACGGCCGAACCCTGTAGTTAAGACATATAATCCGGTGGGGCCAAGCCCACGACGGCACCCTCTAGTGTATATATAATCGTCGAAGTTGGTCTTTTCGTTTGTCTGGGTCAATCTATAGGAACGCTTTTCGCATTCTCTTTCGGCACAAACGGTTGACCAACCCTGATCAACACCAAAGACATCATCCGGGTGATGGAGGACGTCTGTGCGAGAATCCGGTCGGCGGGAGAAAATGAAAAGAGGAAGCGGCCGAAAGGGACCACGGCTCGGGATTGCGGCCGGAAGCCGCCTCCGAAGCGCGGCGTCATTGTGGTGAGCCTCCTGGGGTAGACGTACGCCGACATGGTGAAGCAGCTGGAGCGGTAGAAAAATCAAACCTGAATCCCGGTCTCCGGCAGCACCGTCCCCATGATTGAAATCGGGTTGCCGCACATGCTCACTGAAGGTATCCGCTGTGAAAACTGCGTGGCAGCCAGTGGATGTCGTGCCTCATCGTCGAGGCATTCAACTCTTAAAAACGCTCACCCATATTGCATTAGAGTTTCGAAGGTCAGCAGGAAGAGTTTGTACATTCTGGAGATTAGTGTTTGCTAGTCATGATTGCTCCTGCACACTTGGCGTTATGAGTACCTTGCTGGGGTGGAGTTACTCGGCAGATTGGAGGTGTACTGCCGAGTTGAAGTTGCCCTCAGATAGCTTAGCACAAGAGTGTTGCGATCCAAGACGCCCGCCGTC
The DNA here is from genome assembly GCA_034693645.1 of Pergamasus crassipes. Taxonomy (NCBI): domain Eukaryota; kingdom Metazoa; phylum Arthropoda; class Arachnida; order Mesostigmata; family Parasitidae; genus Pergamasus; species Pergamasus crassipes. Next base: position 490 of record JAQFXQ010000029.1, on the reverse strand, counting down.
CCAAGCACCGTGGCACAAGTGTGATCACGTCAGTTCGTATTTTGATGATGAATAGTCTGATGTATTTCGTGTTGTTGAGATAAAGGCAGAGGAGCACAATGTATTTTCATTATCTTCTTTCATGGGCCATTGGCCCGGTCTTTGCCCTGAAACATGCACTTGTCTAAGATGCAACAGCGTTTGAACATTCCTCAAACATTGGATATTTCATTATATGGATATCATATCTCTTTGCGTTGCTTCATCGTTTTAAAAAAACTGTGGCCGATTGGAGCACGACTACCTATACATAATTCATTGTGATAATCTGATCAACAATTCGATAGCCGTGATTTTTCTACAATCATTTAAGGTATTATTATTATTACTCTAATGTTAATGAACAGCATAAGGATTTTGATGTGGTGATGAACCCGAGGCCATGTAAGAAAGAAAATTATTCCATGAGGGTAAAAGATGCTAAATGACAAGCTTTCTTTATTCATACTCT
>JAQFXQ010000028.1:0-15538 GCA_034693645.1 Pergamasus crassipes | reverse complement strand
TTAATAGTACAAATAGACACACGCCCGTGGGGCATCCAAGTTACAAAGTTTGACGCAACAATATCAATATTATCAATCCTCAATCTAATATTATTGAGTTTAACTATCAGAAACACCATTAACAAAAATACGATGTGTAATAATAAAAGGAATGGAAAAGAAGTTTTATATAATAATATGCTCATAATTTTACTAGTGCACTTATTTCTTTCCGTGAACTCATATTTATGAACATCGGTGCGATAAGAACACGGATACAAAGTAAGTACGATAAACGAACACAAAGTAAGTTCAGTCTTTCTGGAATTCGATTTCGTAGTTTCGACTCTCTTGCTAATGGTACTTTTGAAATGAGTAAACGCAGAACGGCAAGTTAATCCGATACTCGCAACAAGGAAGCTGTACAAGAAAACACATCATATAAGATATAACATTAAGAGCAAGCAATCCGGGCATATTCAAACCCTTATTCGTATGAATTCAACATTACTTGCATCTGTAAAATGCTTGGCGCGTAGCTAGACTATGAAGGAGATACGGAGGGCAACCACGGGGCTCGCTGTACTGGATTTGCCTGAAGGCGTCAGTTATGAATAACGTTAATCGGCAATTCCTCAGCACCTTCTTACGGATATTCAACATAAATATTAGTATTAGTGCTACGTTAGAGCCCGCGGGTGTTTCTTCGTACGTTTATTTTTTATCCCACACAATTAGACGTCCCATAGAGAAGAACAAGGAACGGATGACATCATTTTTTTTTAGCAACCATTTGTTGGTTATTTCCTTTATATATACAGTCATGACTACACGTTAGTACTTAATCCTCTTTTGGGGTTATTTTGTTCCTATCAGGCAGGACTTGGGCTTAGATATTTTTTTAAGAAACTGTCGAAACCGGCGCATTATGAAAACCATTATACATATTTGTTGTGGAGAAGCCCATAGACTTTCATACTAGGAACCTATCACCTTGGCTGCCACGAAATGAGCGGCTATCAGCGGCTGCCTGCTTCACAGAACTTCTTCCTCTCCCATATACGATCCCCTCCCCCAATTTTTACATGGCGCGCTACGAGCCGCCTGTTAATAAAATAATAGATACATATATACAAGTGATATGGGAACGAGGATAAGGACGAAGGACTTGGAGAGTAACTGTAGTCTCGCTTTATATAGAACGCAGAAAAGTCGCATTGCTGGGGTTGACGGATTGTATGGCAATTCCGTGGGAAGCCGCCTACTCGCGGACGCGAGAGAGGGTGTGCTTCTCACTTTAGTTCAGTGGAGGAAATACGAAGAAATGGATTGATTTGTCTGTAGGTCGTGCGGGGAAGAGAATAAAACCAAGAGACATGTGAAATTCTAGTGCAGCGTATTGGATGTAAAGGCCATGAAGGAGACGTTGGGGGGTTCATGAGGTTCACGTCACTAAACTGAGAGTAGCAGAATGGAGATTTGACGATGTGACCTCGGTAGGTATAACTTTAGATAACTAAACAAATGGCAGCGCGTCTATTATGAGGTGGCCATGAAAAAGAAGGGCATCTGTAAGTTATGCTAATGAGGATCAATCAATCAATCAAAAGCCGACATGAAGCCCTACAGCAGGGGTATCCAAACTTGTTGAGCCGCGGGCCGGATTGGTGATTTTTTGAGTCCTCGCGGGCCGGATGAGCATTATTGGTCAAAACAGGGCTCGAACGCGAACAAAACAACTGCCAACATTGCGTACTGCGAACTGTCAACCTGAACGTAAAAATTTACTTTTTTGGAATGCGAGTTATTCAACTGTTGAAGACGATTTTTTTTTCAAAATCAGGTTCAAAGTCGTGAATCCAACCATACAAATAGATTATCAGACAACCCAATTGTAATAGGATTTCACCTACTACATTTGAAGAAACTTTTTTTTACAAATAAGTTTGCGCTTCGGAGGGCCGCCATGAATCTACGAGAAAAATGTTAAGTTATAATTGGGAGCGTAGTTGTAGAAATCAATAGGGTTCTTATCTTCGAGTTTGTAACCGAGCAAGGTGGCGTGGTGGCGCGTCGGACCTGCATCCGAAAGATCTCGAGATGGATCTCCAGATCGGCCATCCTGATGTTGACTTTTCCAGTCTTTCCCTATATCGCCAGGCCAATACTAGGATGAATATGGTTAGTCCCGAAATCACAAGGCTTAATGGCTCACAGTGGGCGCCAAAATAAAAATCGATGGGTCTTGAGTACCTAAATAGCTCGTTGGGCCGTGTGATGCCTAAAAGCTGTATGTAAATTCGGAGTCCTGGAATGGGGTAGTTCCTATTCTTAAGTAAGCCATGTATATATTATATATTAGTGATCTGATCCTACTTAGGTTAATCTTACTGAATATACCAAACTTCGAGTCAGGATTCTCACTTAGGGGAGACACTCATCTCCTTCATTCCTACTAGACACTTACAACAAGGTGAGGTATGACGGTTTGAGTCACTTAAGCGAACAAGCTTTGCCCTGAAGAAGTCATTAACTGCTTACCAACAGTGAGACACACAGAAATGCGTTAATTTGGCAAAAACACAAATTGATAACCAAACTATGGCAAACCAGGTACATCTTCATTTACATGACATCAAAATGAGGCCAATACCACTGTCCCTACTGTTGGTCAAACAAGAAACGAGTTCCCGAATGACATCGGATGGTACGGTACTTCCGTCAGTTACCAATAACCGTACATACCTCGTATCAGAAGATGAAGCATCAGTATATCAGTAACATAGATTCAGTTCCCATGTCATTTGGTTCCGGAATGGTAGTGGATGAAACCACCACTGGTGCTGCCCTGAGAACTCCGCACTTCCCAGTGGGTTTCAATTCTGTCCGTCGAATAGCGAAGCGGGTTGTCGGTTGTAGTAGCTAAAGCAGGCAAGCAAGCGTATTAAGGGAAATTTGATAGCGGCGGAAGTAGAGATAAAGTATACAGTGTACTTGTGGATAATTATTTAGTTTAACTAACGACCATCCATATCAGTTAGAGCTGTCAGCACTGCATGCCCGATGATAATCTATATTGATGATTGTACTTATCTTATCGTTTCACCCAGATATTAATAAGTAACCTAAGTACAGAAACACTGACAGTATAACTAGAGATACATATCAATTGATCGCTTCACACGCACATCATCACCGTCAGTATTATATTTCTTGTATCGCAGGTGTATCTTTATAACTAAATCTAAATTACTGTAGATGAGTTTTCACTATTAGTGAAGAATGTCGCGTATATGGCTTCCGTGCTTGTGATGCCGAAGTGTATCCAACCAGGGGTGGTCAAGGCGGGCCAATTATGTGACCAATTCATGCAGGGAGAACAGGCGAGGACCCAAGGCTTCTTTCTGGTGGACCGGAAGTGCCTGGTACATGCACCCAGGGATACTCATGTACGGATGACCTGGAATGGGGTACTTTGTACCGTGAAGAGTATACAATAAATATTATTTTTTATTACGGTACTTTTTATTAATTTTTTACCATTGTTTTACGTATATTATTGTTAATAAATGCAACAATGTTTTCCTGATAATTATAAGCCGCTAGCGGCGTGACCGTTTTGTTTTTTATCAGGTTAGTTCGATTCTGCCTAAAGTATGAATTTATAAAATACCAGGTTGCCCATGGGCTCAATGTACTAGCAGGTTACCCGTACTACGTTTGGCTATGTTACTTTAGTGAACACCTGGCTTCAACCCTAATTGTACATTCCTTGGAAATTCTTTCCTGCTAATGAGAAAACCATATGCGAAGATTAGTGAATGGCTCCCGTGTGTTACGCTTGCATCTACATATGCAGTAAAGTGTCAATATCAAAGTGGTTGTTGTCATGGCATATGAAAAAAAAATGTCATGGTAAGAACTCATTTTTCATAACGTACATACTTAATTTTCCAGAAATGATTTCCATTGCTGTTTCTCTACCAAATATCAGATCATACTTTTGTTTGCTTGCCCTTTTTAAAGCTGCAAAGTCTTAGTGTCCCCGTCAAACTCCTTCGATCATGACAGAAATTCACTGAACAAAACTCAAAATTCGCGTTGTTTCTTTGTTAAGTTCAAATAATCACCAGTCGTTTAAGAAAGCAGATGTTCCCAGCTGTTCCGTCTTTTTACCTTCTTCACCGTTCCATTCTTTCAAACCTTCAGCCTTATGTTGTTGCTGATAAAATATTGTAATACTGAACATCCATCACTAAGCCATGTTATTTATCCATACATCAATAGATTATTCATATTTATCGTCAAGAATCGACACAAAACATATTAACGATAAAAATATTAATGAAATATTACCGTTTTATCATACTAACATATATCCGCATAAACCCCATGTTCCACCTCCCCCAACGCACTTTGACCTCGCCTGGGGAATGTTTCAACACCTCCCCTATAATTCGTATTGACGTCCATCAGATGAAATAAGTGCTTATTAAGGCTATACTTTACATTGTATTTTGTTGTGTTTATGAAATATTTAACGTTTTATTGACACTTTTGTGATACTTTATCATTTTGAGATCACATCGATAGGTGCCATCCTTATCGATGGAGGTGATAAATACTTTATTTACACTGACAGAGTGATGCACATGGCGATGTTGTATGACAAGTGGGCCTTTAATCACTGGGTAGAAGTGTCGAAGGTGAAAATGTGAACTATCGAAAATGAGGTTCAGATGTTTTTTTTATTTATATTTGTGTCAAAATAGAATAAAAAACATTTGTTCACAAAAACAGTTTTCAAAAGCTCAATTTAACTATTTCATGCAGAAGTTTTTTTGATAAATGTGAACTTTCAAGTTATTTCGAACAAATCTGTCATTTAAATTGTTATTTAGTACAAATTCAACAACCAAAGAGAAAACTGAACAAACAAGCTAATTTGTCGACACAATCCCTCAACTATTTCTGCTATGTCTGAATGTCGTTATTTTTGTTTACGAAAAAGACAACGATTGGTCCTTGAAATCGTCAAAAATAATTTTTAAAATGATAAAGCGCAAATAAAGCCTCGAAATCAGGCGGAAGACATTATACTAACAGAGCGATACACATACCAGACATATCTTAAACACTCCACTAAATAACTTCATTTATCGTCTCATACCAAGCAATAACGAAGTTAAGCCAAACGAATGAACAAATAAATCGTTGGAAATAAAGATGGCCGATCAACAGCCGTTGCACATCTCACTGGAGCGAATCACCCACCCAGCCTCTCTCTCTCTCTTCACTCATTGCACCGATGAGAAACTATAGCGAGAAATTGCAAGTAAGAACTGCAAATAATGTTTTATGTATCATATTGCTAGATGGGGGCTGGGCAGTTTCGATTGGCTTGTAAGGGGCCCCAAGGGGTCCGAATAGGGGACAGGGGGAGGCAAGGAGGGGGACTTCGACCATTTAATAGTTATCTGATCGTCTTAGACACATCGCGCCTAGTGAATATCCCATAGGTCTCATCTATCTTGTCTCCCCTTGATAAAGTTCAGCTTGGATGCAACTCACTCTTCTACTTTAGTATAATTTCTTAATAATATTTCTCTTCCGTATCTTTATTATCTTTACTCAGTATTGTTTTAACACCTTCTCATCGGGCTTTACGTTATTTGCTCCTTCCCTTCCTTGGGAAATAATGAGTTTCTGCTGCTTATGATGGAAGGATAGTAACAATATTATAGTTAGAATAGTATCTATAATTAGTTTGCTACACTCCCAGGTAGAATTAAGTCTACCTGGTGGTTGAAGTCTGGTGTTTATTGTTAAGGTTCCCATGGTTTTCAGATTGGGCTTCACCACTTAATTAGGGGCTGATTATGTTAATTAGAGCTGATCAATTCTTTGAATAATGTGCACAGATGGATATTGTGGAGAATATTGTAATTAGTTGTACAACATGGGGCAAAGACAATTCCCTTATTTTATTAATTTGGAAAATTTGCATTTTTCAACAAATATAAGTACAGCCGCTATTCCCGATTGATTTTCGGATTTTTTTCAATCACGACTGTAGTGACCATTTTTGTTTTAACATTATATTTATTGAAGTTTGAAATGAAATACAATGATGCAAGCAAACTACCTGTGCTAAATGTGCAAATGGACTACCTGTCCGTGTCGAGGGTAGAGATTGCATGGTTTAACAAACGAAACATATGTTACTAGATGACAACCCTATCTACGTCTTGGAGGGGGGTCGCGATGAGTCTGAGGGTGCCCAGATACCAGAGGGAAATAAGTACCAATTATTAATTTTCCTACCAATCGGAGCCAGGAGACGAAAAGGTGAATTTATAGCGATAATAGTAATAATCAGAACAGGGCAAAATAAACTAATATTATTCGAAGTGTGAGAGGGATGCCTATTCATGAATCACAGTGGAGATCTGTCATATTTATTACCATATTATAACTGCAAGTGTACAATGTCCATCAGGGAAGGAGCAATTTAATTTGCTAGGTGGTCATCTCAGAGAAGTGGACACGAAACACAGGCCTGACAAACTTATGTTGAACAACGAAGGGGTTAGTTTGAATATCTTTGAGGACGACTGGAAGAGAATCGGTTATTTTATGGTACGCGAACCAATGTGTTTTCTTATCAAATTTGTCTGAGCGGTAGAGAGGCTTGCCAAGTTTCCCAGTTCCCTGAATCGAGTTTGATGACTGTGGGTAGGTGTGCATTAATTGAAGCATATAACTTATAAACCGAACTAACAACATATCATTTCGAGATATCATAATTACCAAGTCTCCTGAACAATGGAGCCGTATGTTCTCTCGAACGTACACATGGCAAGAGTCGAAAAACCTCACCGATGGGTGCTGGTTGTCCCTCTGAATACTTGTCCGTTATTGAATTGTTTTGTGAAATCCGGTCCAGGTGGCGTGTGAGCGCGTCAGAGGGGCGCTCAGAGGATCTGAGTTCAATCCCCATATCAGCCATTCACATATAGATTTTTCAAGTAATTCCCCAATCCGACAAAACCTAGGATACATGGGCGTAGGCAGGGTGGGCTCGCCCCCCGGCCTGTCGACCTTTTTTTTAGGGCGGGCCCCCCTCTAAAGTCCTCGGCCCGCCTCCTAGCCTTTGGTCCCGTGGACATTTGTGTGCAGATACGTCTGAGAAATTGTCTCGCTCAGGTCTAAAGCATGCTGTAACTCCCAAAAACGAGTCCGCAGAGTTGCAAGGTAAATTGCCACAAGACCGCAGTCCCTCCCCGCAAGCCGAGGTATTAGGGTGTACCATAAAAACAACACCAACAAGTCCACAAAAATTATTCTAAATAATTCCTCTTCTCTAGTTAAGAGACACTCCACGATTAGGAAGAAGATACACTTAAACAAAGCTTACAAATGCGGACATAACATGTCAATATCAATATTGAGGAATTTCATATTTATAACAAAGCTCAACCACGTGTTTGTTGTTATAATATGCACTTGAATCCATGATTGATCTTCATAAGTGGATGGATGGATGGATGGATGAGTAAGGAATTGATGCGATGGATGGATGGATTGAGTGAATGTTGTTTGGGAACAGTTACATGACCCAATGATGAAACCTTGTTATCATCATCATCATCATCATATAAATATAAAAAGAAAATCATAAGCATGAATATTAAGTTCGCATCACTTGTTATCACAACAAGCTTAGCGTCTGCAAGTTCAAACCACGTTATATATATATATATATATATAATGTATATATATATATATATATAACTTTCTTTTTCTAATCATCATATTAAATGTACTCATCCCTACTTACGCAACAAAGTGCCCAGCACGAGTGCTCATCCCTTAGCCAGATCCAATTGGAATGGTATAAGCACATTATGATCCGATCTTGCTAATCGGATACATACAAATAAATGTAACGGTACAGTAAATTGTTGATGATCATTCACAACGGAAGTATACACGTCACAATATCTGTATTTCCTATGTCTTTTTAAGTGTCGCTAAGCTCAAGCAGAATGGGTAAACTTGTGGACTTTTTTTGGAAAGGATGAAATTTCAAATGTTAGCTTTCTCTTATCTTGTATATTCACTACACTGTGTATACACCTTATCTGATAACAACCACTGACCTAGCTTGGAACCATGTAACAATTTCTTACATCATCCATTGTATGTTTGCTTACCCTATGCGGTATATAAATAATCTAGTTTCAAGTACTTATGGCGTTTCTTGAGTGTTATAGGACGACTTGGTGTGAACTATGATTGTTGAACTAGAGACAGACTATCATGCTTCCCTAGTCTACAGGGAACATCAAACACATCCAGGCTGGCCAAGTGTGCTCGAGATAGCGGCTGTGTTTGAAAATACGTATTTTATAACTGTAACGTGGTTGTAAATATATATTTTCTATATTTATATGTTTGTTTGTACATATATACAATGATATATTTGTATATATATACACCTGTTTGATTTGTATATGATCAAACATGTATTCATACGTGATGTCAGTATAATACTCTTAACGGATCTTCTATCAAAACAGAACAACTTATAACCTCAGTTATTTACAAGTTTTGTTGTGTTAAACATCAAGGAACGGGCGTATTGTAATACCATCCACAAGTGCTACATACATACTGTATTTATAATCCTCAAGATCTCCACGCTGTGATCTCATTTAGTGTTGTACCTTCAGTCACGTGTAATTCTGACGTAAATTACGTGACAAACTATATATATATAAATATATATATTATAAACATATATATATATATATATATATATATAAGGCTAGCGTGGCTTGGATGCCTATTAGTACGTATGTAGAATTGATATCATGAAGCCACACAGGACAGGCTGGCCGTGTTGGTAAAGGGGAATTGAGCATGAACGATGTAACCATATCATATATCATTCTCAAATGGTTCGGATGGATAAAAGTTATTTATAATGAACGCCTTGTACATTTATAATAATTTATATATCATACTCGATATCAGCCACAATGAAGATGCGTTTTCTACTTGAATCTGAGAGCACAAGTGTCTCCCTCCTCCTAACACATCAAAACATGCTAACCATTTGCTGTGGGAGTGTAGATTCCATACATCCTCCGTTTGTCTATTTTAGAATCTCTAATCAGACTAGTTAAATGAGGATAGAGGGACAACTCTTTCTCTTCCCTGGCGTTCTTATGTTTTTCTGTCAAGCTGGCTGGGGGGAGTATTCAAGTGCATACTTATTTCCTCCCAAGTGCCAATAGGGAATCATGTTGTCTGCCACTGAGTTGTCTTGTTGTGTCATGGTGGTTTGGAACTCAACCAGATAGCTCTGACCTCGGATAGATAGTTGGTCGGCATGTGGTATACCACATAGCTTGTTTACAACAAAAAAATGTTTACCTTTTGATAAACAGTCTTCTATTTGATCTTCGTAACTCCACTCATAATTGAGTGCTTTTTTGTTGTGTGTGATTGGTGGTGTGTTGTCAATATAATGGCATCCTCTGGTGCTTCCTGCCATCTCCGGATGGGCTTGTGATTTATGCTGCCTATGAACTGTCCGAAGGAATATGCTTTTTTGTGTTCATAGAAATCTTGTGAGCTTACCATAGACGTATATATTATCTACGATTAATATCAGGTTATGTAGGCGTAGTGTACCTTTAAGTGTAGTTATGTGTTGTTCAACTCTAAACACATGTTCAAGTTTAAAGTTCTACGTGGAGACCATGCTGCTAGTGATTTAGCGCTGCAATACAAGTACAATTTGTCGGCAAAGTGGTTGCTATGACGCAGTGTTGATTTTCAAACATTTCGGTATGACTATTAGTATAAATAACTTTACTAACAATAACAATTAGTAATTGTGCAACTTTTGGTTTGAACTAACATAGAATGTGCCTGGTACTTATATCTTGATATTCCATTGTACTTGCTACACTTCAACGATGAATCAATCGGTGATGAAGGATGACTTTGGGAAACACTAAAAAAATAATGGAATGCTGCAACTTGAACGTGCTTGAAACTACTCAATGAATCAGAAACTCCATGAGGAAACACTTAACCAAACGTTAACCTTCTAACAACTAACTCGGGAATCGATTGATGTAACTTACAAACATACCTACTAACTAACAAAATGAAGATTCTAACACAACTTCAATACCCGCGTCTCAACAAATCCTCACAGACACCACCCTCCTTTCAGAAGATGACCTACCAACAAATCAAGCTTTGATTGGTCTTACCCATCCACTGGAGTTTGCAGACGAAAGTTTTCCCTCACTGGATCCATTCAAATATTTTCCCGCCAAGAGCAACCCTGAGCTAGCATCATCGAATCTGGTGCAGTTTGTGGAGGACGATTGTCGTAGCTCAACGGGTACTCTGGTGTCATGCGACATGGACTCTAATTGCTCTGCTTCACCGATGATAAGAAGGCTGCAAGCTCATATCAGAGCGAGAGCCTCCTTCAGGATGGCCGTGGCTGCCCCCCTGAGCTGCAGTTCAGAATCCGACAGAGAGGCTACACTAACCAGGGACCACAGTCCCCCTCCTAAGGTTGGTACTATGGGGTCAGAAATGCTACCAGAAGATTACCAGCTGGTATTCGTAACGTCTTCTGAATGTACGGAGTCGAGTGATACCGATGGTGAACCTGGTGTCAAAAAGAAAAGAAGGAAGAGACGCAGAAGACCAATTCTCAAGGTTAAGTCGAGACTAGAATTCGGATCTGGGGCGATATACATTGAAGATTCGGATTGGGAGTTCACTTCAGATTCTGACTACCGATTTGCAGCGTCTCTATGCTCTCTCGACGAGATTTCTGATGTTGAGGAGACGATGAAGGAGAAAGTGAAGATCATCGAGAAGAAGTCAGCGTCCTTGGAGGATCTGCCGAGCCTGTTCACTCGAACGGGAAGCGTCAGACTACAGAGAAACAACAGCGTCCGTAGATCAATGAGAAAATCGATGCGACTTCGGCAGAATCCGTTGCTGATGAAGAAGAAGGAGGATGGCAGCACCGCTACCGGTAAGGAGTGCAACAAGTGCGGTGGTGTGAAGCTGATCCCGGATGAGCGAAGCACTAAGAAGCTTACGGATGCTGCCAAAGACATACAACAAACCAATGATTTGGGTACGGATGGTAACAAGAATGGTAAATCAATGAAGACAACATGGACAAAAAACATTCTTCATTCCGTCGACACAATCAAATCAGAAGCATCACTTGTTGAAGAAGATGACTATGATGATTGCAAGATAAATAACATTCAGGCAAATTGCGTTGAAGTCGCAACAACAAAGACTGATCATAGTTCGCAAGAAGAGAAATCATGTAGAATGCGGGCGGAAATCTGCCAAGACCCTGAATACACCGCAGACGTGGGCAATGAAGATGCGCATATGAAAATAATTCAAACAGATTCAGTTTGTGACGACAGAACTCATTTAAAGCGTCTGCAAGCGATCGGCGATGAACACAGCGATGAAAAAAGTAAAAATAATTGTCAACCGGTCACTGCTTGTAAGGTGGGTGGCGACACCGAAGGCGGTGATCTTGACCGACCCAATAGCGGTCATCTTGATGATGATCAAAACGATGCAACAAATGTGGGCACATCTGATGCAAAGACATTAACTGGCTCACATTCACGCAAGAAGACGACACATTTACTGCTCGAAACGACCATCTGCAGACAAGAATTAATAACAATGAATAAAGTTTGCGTTGATAATGAAAATACTACAGTTGGCGTTGAAACTGCATGTAAACACAAACCAACGGAGGGTATCAACCACCCACGTGTTCCAATGGGAAAGACGTGTGGACGTGCAACTGCCGACAGTGTACAGGATCATAGCGATGAGACAACGGCTACCGATACAGAATGTCAGTCCCATGTTGAAGCCGTTGAGGATCGCACGCAACATGCCGAGCCTCCGAAGCCAACAATAACGGTTCACTATGCTCACCAGAGTACCGTTGAGCCCTACAACGATTGGCAAACGCCTGTATTGACATTTCCAAACAGTGTTGATGTCAATAACGGCCTGATTAGCGACGATGCCGCGTTGGAATTTTTACCGCCATTGAGCACGGGAATAACGGTAAATTCAGAACTTTCACTCCAAGACGGGCAACGGGCATTCGATGAGACAGCCACAGACTTACAAACAACGGAAGCAACACATCATAGTGGCGAGGAGAACTCCTTACCTTCAGGTAAGATGTGGAAAGAGCCGTTGCAAAAAGGCAGACATCATGCAGGCCTATGGGATCTGCGCCAGCCTGTCGGAATTTCTCTCCACGACTCCTCAACGACTGCAACTTCGAATGGATCAGACTTTCAGTTTGTCCGTGGTGTGCCTTGTGATAGCTCTAGGGAAATCTTGTGTATTAGCCAGCAAACTAATGGTTTAGCGCTGTCTGTGGCGGCGAAACAAAACAGAAAATTGTGGCAACTATCTCACAGCTCGTTCAATCCAACGGATATTACTAATCGGGCTGATTCGTTGTGCTCGGATGAGATAAGTGTTGGTAGTCCCGAAGACAGTGTTGGTCTGGAATCAAAATCTTGTGCCCTTTCGGATAACCAGTGTATTAACTATTATTCGAGTGAAAGTTCTTGTGATAGCTACTGTGTGTCACCACCTGCCGAATTCGGATTACCAAAGGATACAGAATCGGAGTTAAGTGTTGAAGCGTGCAGAAGGCCAAAAGGCATTTCGCGCTATTTTCCAGTGAGAGATGAACAACCGTTCGAGAACTGTGTGTCGTCTCTAGAAAAGTACTTCACCGAGGAACTGCTGATTCCACAGCAGAGCCCGGAATTCGATGATTATGACAGTGATTTTGATCCGCCAATTCCGCCCGCCCACGGATATTTGATTGAGGAGGAAATTTTGAGTGACGCCTCGACGTCCTCCGACGACGCTATTTTCACCGTCCCGATTAAGGATAATAGTCTCACCACAGCACAGCCATCCTCACTAAGGATGTATGGTAATCCACATGCATTTTCACTCCACACAATCGTGGAGGATTCTTGTGAGGAATCTGAACAGTCCGCCCCCAGCTCTCCTCAATCTCGGAGGCAGCCATCAGAATTGGAACATTATTTTAGTTATGCCATTGGTAATGGCAATGATGATGAACAGAAAAGATGGTCGGTTGTGTCTGAAGATCTCAGTGATACCGTGTCCGAGGCAAGCTATGTTTCCGAGGTCACCGAAGAGGACCCATCCCTGCTAGCCAGTTCAAGGTTGGAAAAATATTTTACTAACCTCGTTGGAGGCTGCGGGTCAGAAACTGGTAGCCTACGGGAGGTTGAAGTTGAGGAGGAGAAGCTTCAGAGCGGTTGCTTTGAGGAGGACACCTACAACACCATAAAGAGGAATAAGAAAGTTAAGGATGCTAACGAAGACAAACGGAATGACAGTGCAAGTAGTTGTATGTCTGATTCTGACGTAACGGTAATCCAGGTTGAAGGAGAGCACGATTCGTCGAGAGCCTCTTCTTCAGCCGGAAAGAATATACCGGTGATTGAGAGAGGTGATGAGAATATTCTCAAGCTGGAGATCAGCCAGGAAGAAAAGTGTGATAGTGAGGATGGTGAAGTGGCTAAAATGGACATTGGCGATGAGGAAGATGAGGCTGATGATGATGTCGCGAAGATTGTGGACGTCGTTGAGAAAATATCACCCACTCCGGCATCACCTCCCGATGAGATCGATGCACCACCTCTGAAAGCCATAAGACTCACAGAACAGCTTGAAAATATTGCCATTAATGGAAAGATGAAGAGAAGCGATATTGATGAAGAACTTGTGAGACCATCTGTAAAGGAAAGGTTGAGCATATTTGAAGGCTGCACTGATCAGACTGTCAATAAGCCCAGAGCGTCGCCTCGAAGCTCTCCCTCGAAGGCAAGTCCTGATTCTCTGAAAAAGGTTTCATTCAAAAAGGACACCCCGAATGAAGAAGAAGCGGCCTACGTTGTTAATCGGGTAATCGCGCACATTTCTGGTGACAAACCCGAATTGGAAGAGAAGGTTCCAACCGAAGCCGGATGGAAGTCGCTTCTGGAAAATCAGATCATCAACCTCATGCAAACGGTATCTCCATACAATGGTAGTTCTCATAGTACCGTAGCATCCAGCAACAATTCAGACTACGGAAGCGATACGCTGGAATCTGAAGAGTTCGGCTGCGGTGATGAGGACAGAATCAACGAGAAAGATCGTCTCTCGGATGAAACACTATTTATTTGTAAAAAACTGATGACATCATTGAAACAGCTTTCTTCAAAATCGCCATCTCCCCCATTAGTAAATGAGTATGCCAAGGCACAAGAATACATTCAGGATCAAATCGTAGCCCTCATGCATACAGTCACAGCATCTCGAAACACCTCACCACTCCTCAAGGAGAAGAACAAAGCCCTCGAGTCCCCGAATCTCTCTGAGAAGCAAAGCGAATCTGGAAGTGAAACCGTTTCTGCTTCAATCAGTATACCAAGTTATGATAGTGATGAAACTACAGCCACAGAGCCAATCAATAACGAAATGGATGAATTGTATAATCTGTTGTCATCTGACAATGTGTCGTTGTCCAAGCTCTCATGTTGTGATGGCGAAACAGACCACAAAACCATGTTGAAGGTAAATTCCAATTCAAACACATCAGTGTCCCAGAAGCCCATTGCACCGCCAGTTCCCACGCCGAGAATTAGAACGACTCAGAAATGCATATCACCGGTACAGATCATTAGAATAGCATCACCACAATCTAAATGTGATTCAACATCAACCCTTACAACGGGGTCTGATATTGACTTCGCGGGTTCAGTTGAAACCGTTCTGGAAGTTCCTCAATCACCAATAAGAGAGAATCCAAGTGACATAAGTAGATCTGAACCATCACTGTATAACAAACAGAAAAATATGAGCATAGATGAACTTGCGACTTTGAAAACACAACTCGCCGCATCGAAGGCTTCATCGAAGTCGGAATACTCTATTGATGAGGCGGAAGATCCTATGCAGTGCAAATCAGTGTCAGAGCATAATCTTTTCGCGACCACCACTTCGTCCGAGCCAGAATCGGTGAATTGCACCAAATCTGTGGGAAATATTGTGGACACCCGGTCAAGAGACACCGGTTATTACTCGTTTAAGAGCTCGGATGAGAGTGTGGAGAATCAGCGAGAGCACACCTCAGAGCCTGTACGGCCTGCAAGAAGTGTCAGAAACACTGGCGGTAAACTCCACCAAAAAGTGATGTCTACCCCAAGTATCATTGATGCCTTTGAAAACGGCAAATGCTCCACTCTCCCGCCAAAATTGAAAAAGTCGTCTGAGCCAGTGGTGGACTTGACCGCTGATGTTACTTCTATGACACTTAAGCCTAGCAAGGAAAAACATTTCTCCAGCGCTTTCTTCTCCAGTTCTGGAGTTCTTCGTAAGCTCACATTAAAAGGTATGTTTTATTTTGTACAACTCTCAACCATAT
>JAQFXQ010000027.1:0-15600 GCA_034693645.1 Pergamasus crassipes | reverse complement strand
CCTTCCCGGCTGACCCACTTTTTCTTTAAAACTTTCGTCAACCATTTCCATTCGTAGTCGGTCATGTGAATGACCAAATTATAGTGTCGCCGTGAGGTAAGTAGAAGTTTCGAGTTCTATAAGTTGATGAAACTCCTCAGTTATATGGTTAATGTGGTTGTGACGGAACAAAAGAAAGTAGTTTGCTGAGCGAGTTACGAGAATGTAAGAATTCCTCGTTCCGAACACTTTTCTTACGAAGGGATTGACGGGGAGTTCACCAAACTTTCCTTTTGTCTCAACAAGTTCTAATGGCGGCTAATCACCGTGGGACGTGCCTGAGGTCAGATCCAAATGCTGTCGTTACGACTGCTCAAATAGTTAGAAATGACGAATCTCTTCATGGCGAATGACTGGTCCCCCTGAGCTCTCGTGATTCCTCATCTGAAATACTGAACATCGTGCCCAAGATTGCGAAGTTTTTCTCGACGAACACTTCATATTCACGGTTTCATTCTTCTACATTTTCACTTGCAGACAAAATCACAAAAAAAACTATGGAAGAAAAGGCACGGTTGTCCGTTCAAAACTAGACTAAGTGGAGGTTCATCGTCCATAAATATGTAAATCAAGAAGGCATTATTATGCTCTAGTGCATTGTCTCCGCCAATCGAGAATCCACCGGTCTATCCACAAAGCAATGACGACCCGTTGGGATTACACATGTCAGCCGAGACGCATCGCTTTTGAGACGTCTCGTGCGAAAGTACCTGAGCGCCATCTGGACCTCGAAAGGGAACACCGCCAACAGTACAGAACCCCTCAAGATCAATAAACTCGTGATTCTTCCCAGAGTATATGAACTCTTCCCGTTGGTCTTCGAGACCCTAGGGAGTATGAACGCTCATACTCAGGAGTTCATACCCGTTATGTGCAAACTTTTCCGGGACTCCACAGAAGATGAGTTGCGAAGCAGCAGTTTCCACCACGACCATAAATAAAACTCGTGCTCAAAAGGGTAATTTAATCATGGAGACGATGCTGCCTGAGATCGGACTTCACGGGAAACCTCTGCTCTGTACTTTCGATCACACATTTGAAATCAATTTTTTTTACATATACAGGTGGTAAAAACGTCCGCAGGATGAATACTTCATTCAGTTCATGAGAAATTTATTATAAGTGAAAACACCAAATTTGGTGGGAAGGCTAGCAAGAAGATTAATGTGAATCTTTGAAAAGTAAGGTTTGAGTTTTACAGGCAACGAACAGCTAATCACCATCTAACTGCTTACAAGGTGGTGTAGTGATGCAGCTGGTTTTAAAGGGTACCTCAGGTTGATCCGTAACACGCTCAAAATTTGCCTGTACATTATGGTATGTGGAAAAAAATTATTGTTGTCCACAAGACAAGTCGCGTGACCATAGCTGTACGTATATATATTTAGACCTGATGACGCGGTCCGATATTTTAAAACCGTGAAGCGATACCTTTTTTGACCACAAGGTTCGAGTTGGGAACTGAGTCGTAAACAATGGTAACAACAGCGTCATATTAACACCTATTGTGGGTTCCGGGAATAGTTAATACTAAAATCTGATAACTTTACGTTGTTAAGTGCGATTCCGGCGTACACCACTTGTTGTTGATTTAATTTAGTGATAAGATTTTGGTATGAGTCGTGAACGTACAGTGCAACGACATTCTTCACTAACTGCTCAATTAGGTCGCACGCTAGATTTGAGGAAACTTGCCGCCAGATAGTACTGGATTTCCGGAGGCACTGAGAGTTGCTTTTACACCGGATCAGCAAAAAAGTTGAAAAAACGAAAAAGACTTGCATCATTCTTACTCGACAGTGAAATATCAGTGGTTTACTTGGATGTGTGATCTAAACGTGTGCGAGTCGAGAGAGTTAGGACTTTCTGAGATACGGAGTAGTTGCTGATTTGTTTGAGAGGAACTCGTTGAGCATGTACTACAATATTCTCCTGAAAGATACTCTATCTCACGCCAGCTACTATGTACCCGCTCTCACATGTCGAATTAGTTATTAGTAATAACTAATTCTAATTCTTTGCTCCCTTTTATTGGTAATAACTTATTGCCAATAAAAGGGAGCAAAGATTTTTCAGTTCCGGAAAAGTTCATCAGAATGATATAAATTGAAAATGACATCGGAGCAATAGTCCAAATAATAAAAACTTCATTATCTGAACAGAGCTTTTTGACCGTTCGTCACGTTCATCGCCAGTGTCAAAGAACTGTGGCGGAAGATGTGCCGAGTTGGAACTCTGTGAAAGTGTTGAACCAGGCAAGTGATTCTTTGCCAGAAGAATGAGAGAAGCAAATCCCATTCTCAGGACTCCTAACGTCCTCAACAGGGATGAAGGGTTGGAGCTCCCCGACATCTACAAACCGTTACTTGCTAGGAACGCTTCAAAAGTTCGCGCCCAAAAGAATTTTATCAGGATTCTTCCAACATTCCCACTTGAAGATGACATCGTTACCGAATGTTATAATTTTTCCGCCACAATTCCTTGACACTGACGATGATTGTTACGAAAGTTCGAAAGCTCTGTTCAGATAACTAAGTTTTTTATTATTTGTAGTATTGCTGGTGCCCAAAATTTACAGACCGCCCGATGGTTCCATCCCATAATTCACTGCTCTTGTCGACCTGGTTATCCTGCAACCAGTTCGTCGCGCCCATTGGTTTGGGAAAATTGTGTTTTGTCTGGTCAGGCTGCAGCGCCTCGCAAGCTTTCGCGTCTTTACACCGAAACTACGGTTCTTGCGTGCGTCTGAAGCGAATGGTCTGGGTGGCACCAATCAACTCGCCGTTTGGTGCAAATTCACGAGCCCAATTAACGGGCCAGCGCGCCTTAAGCATTTCACATATGTTCGGTTGCTTCGACATTAACTACTACATGATTGCTGACAAGCTGTTTACAACAGTCGTGAAGGTGAAAAAGACTGGACAAGACGCTGACAATCTTTATGGGTGCAACGACTGTATCGGTTTTAGTTGGCTCGTGCCCAAGACACTAACCTCGAGAGCCTCCGGATCTGAAGTTTGATCGAGACCGCTTGTGGCGTGGTGCTTCCAGCGAGTACACCGACCTTCAGGTGAGTTCAGTGTAGACACTCGAGATGCTCGGGAGAAGCACAGTCGTGCTGGAATCCTGTCGAATCAAAGATGTGACGCAGTGTAAAAGTAAACACCCCGGTGTAAGAATGCTAACAACTCCATGTGGATGGCGGTGAAACGTATGCAATTATATCTGTTGAGGTCTCAGATTCTTTTGCCTTCCCGAAGTGTGATACTTGTAAAGAGGAAGGCCCCTACTTGGATACACCGTATCCTGGACAGCAATGGAGTTCCCCCTCAGCATCTCAATTGACAGGCGCGGAAAGAGGTACGAACTAGGTCGTCTTTGGTGTGTTGCTAATTCTCTGGTGAAGGTTTCAGCAGGTTCTATGATTACGAAAGCGACCGGACAAAAGTCGCACTTATACTTTTAATTTCTACGGTCTTTTGTCCTACGATACCGAACACTCTTGAAGACCAGCGATTGTGGGCGTTACAGTACATGAGGCAGCGACACTCCAGGCGAAAAACTTCCTTTGTGCACTTGGAAGTTGATTTGTTCCGTCCGGACGGAAGGCTGTGCGTGGGGCGGGGACTAAGGACTCTTTTGTGACGCTACACAGTAAAATACAGTGTAGGAAAGGAGGACATCAAGTTTTCTTTGTGTCGAACAAAAAAGTATAGATATTTTGAGCGACAACCCCTCCCCCTTTCCTTGTACCTGTCCCTAGTTCCCGCAATTGTAACTCATTTCGTTGAAGTTTATAAAACTGTGTATTACTGATGAATACATGTTTTTGACACAAAAAAAAACGTTATTTGTTTGAAAAGATGTACTAGAAGGAGTATACTTCTTTGAAGAAGTACTCGGGCCCAAGAAGTGAGTTCAGGACAGAAGGCCAGTGGGAAACTTACATTGATGCAATTATTAGAGTCTCCACTGCCTACATGTTCTCTACGTATTCAATGGAGACGTTGATTTCGTTTTGTCTAGAGCAGTCGTCTGGATACAAGGATGCCTCCAAGGTTAGAGTAAATGTTGCTGACTACTCTCAAGACAGCGATACAATAGACGAAGGGCCCCGAGGACAGTCATCATTTCCTGAGGCACCATTGTTAGCCATTTTTATCGAAACCCTGCTATCCATGCGTGAATACTTGCAGATGAAGACAGAACTTCAGGATTGCCCCTTGATCTAATAAATAATCACAACACCAACCCCAACCTTCATAACCGACACTTGTAGTGAACACCGATAATGTAATCTACATCATCTTCAACTGAGTATATTTGCATCAATATTTTACTCAGAACATATTGTCGTATTTATTCTTCACGCACGACCGACCCACGCCCGCATTCCGCCACTAGTTTGCCTCCTTTGTGAGCACCTTAATATCACTTGCTTGAAGGATCTAGTCGTTGTTTGTGGTCATGGCGACTGTTGAACGTCTTAGACGCACCTTACGAAGTATAAAAACTTACTACCGGTTTTCATTATTTTTAGAGGGCTGACTGAGAACTGAACTTTCATATTCTACATCGTGATTGACACCACAACTTCATAAGGACAGATCGGGTGGGTTGAAACGATACAGTTACCGGCCAAGGCGCATTTTAGAACTCCATATTGACGATACTTGAAAATAATGTCTCATTCCAAGCATCTCCAGTATGCTTGACAGAACTTATAAACATATATAATTTTGGCGCCCGTGAGAAGCCGTAACCACAATTGTCTGAAACTAACATTAATTATGGTAATGATCATATTAATGATTGTTTTGAGATGAGACAGCAATTTTTTCAGTGTGACACAAATATAACCACATAGACGGACTCCACAGTGGCCCCAGGACTGATACGGTATGCGAAGCAAGTATCCGAGCACTCCGGTCTTGTTGGGGCAATACTAGCCACGCTGAGAAGACTGAGTAGTAGAAGAGTAGTCTTGTAATGGGTTCCAGGACATGAGATAACAGATGGGATTGATAACAACGAGTCATAGAGAAATATAGTCCTTCGCCTCACTTGGGGTTTCAGGATATAGCAAATATATCCAACGATATGATCGTCCCTTGCAGGAAAGGTACCGTGAACTCGTGAGAATCAGTGAAAAGCAGTGTGATTACACAATCGCCGCGGGGTTCACGAGAGAAATTGTTTGTGCATAGTAAGTAAGGAACCCATGAAAGGTCGCGTTCGTCAACTGTGATCTAATTATGATGCCTCCGTGCTTTCAAGACTCACACTGATCTTATAAAACTTTTGGCGATAAAGTCGAGACCTTTGACGAGTGTCATCCCGCCACCAATGAGTGAAAATGTTGTACATTGTTCGTTCGGCCTGGACAATACGTCGCCGTTCAGAGAACCAAACGGGAATACTTCGAACAATGACCACTTGTGATTGCTTCGACTCTCTTCAACAGCATGGAAACAGCTTTCATGGAACACATAAGTTTTGGCTATAGCAAATTGGGTCAGTGGGATCCACCAACTGTTTACAAAGCGTGGCCACCACGAACCGGTAAGTGGATGCAACTGCAAGTTATGTAGATCTCTCTGTTGTACATGCACTATAAAAAAAATGGAGTAAGAATAGCCTTGGTCAACGAACATCGTTCTCTTCATATTGAATGTAATGTTGAAGTGGGGACAGAAGAGCAGGCCCGAAATGCAAGCTGACGATACTTGAAAAGTAGGATTTGTGTTGAACAATGAAACAGCGGACATTCGGGTACTAAAATGAAGAGTCATTACTCGATTCTCACTGGAATTTCTCATTAAGGTGGTGCTGTCAAACAAATATTTTGAGGAATGGTGAAGGACATTCGTCTCAGAGTCCCGGTCAGGTTAGCTGTACAACATAGATCCACCAATTCAAGTTTAGCTGTGAACTCGGCTCAAATACTTTACATGAACTTGACCACATGTAGAACTCAATTTTCATGAGTTAATAATACAATAAAATATTCACCAAATAAAACTCCGCAAAATATCTTGCGGTCGAATTGAAAGACCCACGCATTTAGTCCTAAAATGTGCCTCAAAATATCACCTTAATGTTAAACTCCTCTGCCCCCATTTTTGCGTTAGTTCCCAAAACTGTTGACGGTGATGTCACGTAACCACTATATCTGCTTATGACAATGTACACGTAGGATACTTCTTCTTCTTCCCCAAAATTGCCCGTTAGCCACTCGGGCGATTTGAATTCAAGATATGGTGGTCCGAGATCACAGTTAAGAGCTTGACCTGCAGGATTTGTGCTCAGGTCTACTAGCAATACACGCACACGTAGGATACCAATTGTACCTCTGGGGACAGTAGTTCTCGTCTTCACAATATAGCTGAAAAATGTTTATAGGTCAAAGGGATTAAGTTGGCAAGAGGTCCACTCTGTTCGAGAGATAGCTACGCCTATGTGAGCACGTTCTCAATGTTAGTTGGTAGCAAAACAGTATTGAACGCTTTCCGCTGAAGTGGTACCTTTATAGCTCCTTAATAACCAAAGGTAAGCCTTTGTAATATATAATCTAGACCGGTATGATCTATGTCTCCCTTGTGTAATACACTCATTGATCTAACGATTCAGCTCAACATGTAACGGATCTTCAATTTTCGCGAGGAGATGAAAATCGAAACAATTAGAACTTTGTGAATATACCACCACAATAGTCGATCAGTTCCATGAAAGAGTTGGAACTTTCCAATCCTCCGGATGATGACATATAAATGTTCTGTTTTTACCATCCTTGAACCCAATTCAGTGAACACGACCTGTTTGTAGTCTCAGAGTCTCAGCTAGCCGGAGTAGGGCACTTTTTACATGAGAGCAGGCTTCATATTGAGGAAAATCACGGTCATTGGTTAGATTTAATATTGTTGGGTTTTACGTTTGTCAGAGTTGATTTGTATTCAGTTCAAAATTGACTCCGCAGGAGGATCAGTTTGACAAAATATGCTGACAACTATTTGACCTAAGATGACGTTCCTTCCTCACATAAATGCAGATGTTGAATATGGCGGTTGGCGCGACAAGACTGCGTGGCACTACAATGGATGGACAAATAGTTGTATGAGCACCTTCAAGATCGCCCTTTGCCTACGGCTGGAAATTTCACCGTACCGGCTCCACGCGTGTAGTAGATATAGGTCTCAAGTAAAGACATCGGGAGCTCACAGACTACACTGCAGACGCGGTCGAGGAAGGATTCTGGGCATTCCGTCTTGAATGAGAATGTAAGAAAGGCATTTAGCTCTGTCCATATCCCCTCCCTGAGGGAACCCAGCGGATTGTTCAATAATAAACTTCTACCCGATGAAATTACTCTGGTCACATGGAGGATGGGACGGTATACGGCGTGGGACGTTGCCGTGGCGGATGCGCTCACCCCATTTTATGTTAGCGACACCAGGAAAACATAAGGACCCACTGCGAACGTAGTAGAGAGATCTAAGAACCTGAAGTATGCTGACATACTGAACGAATACGAGTTATTATGGAAGCGACGCAGCTTTGTTGATGCAGATTCCCGGAACAACATCAAAAGGAAAGTAGCAGAGTTATCTCATTTTTGTTCCGTTTAAATATTTGGCTTCATACTCATAACCTTAAATTCGTATATAAATTCCTTGGAGATGATAAGATGATTAGGTTTTTTTTTTGTCATGTCCTGTGTGCTCGTACAGTGAAAAAATAGATTACACGGGGAAAAGTTCCAATCCGAGAATACTCCATTACAAAATCATTTTCTCGAACCTCTGTACCGACATCTCACTTTGCTCGATGATTCAAATTTGTACCATGTCCGGGGTTTGACCTACTCCACCGAAAAACGGGATGACAAATGAGTCCGCCGTACCTAACTCATCGGCTCTGCTTGTTGGCCATCTGGGCTAAGCCTTTTGTGTTTTGTCGATTAAACAAATTAGGTTGAAAAGACGGTTCCACAGTTCAGCTGAGGATGGACAGACTAGCTTGCTCAAATCTAAAACAATGAAAATAAGCATGTCAGATTCATGGTTCTTTGTCTGACACTGATTACATTATCATTTGAGGAACACCACAGCAGCTCTACAATCGACAACCTACCTAGCCGTGGGCGCTACTCAACAAAACCATCAATATTCACCCTCTCAGACGGAAGTGGAGTTGACTGCGTTGACGACCAAAGACCAACATCTACCAGATGTAAAAATAGGTCATCGATTCAATTTGATAACTTCATTTCTGGTGATGTGTTAGTTTGGTGGAAGGGCGACCCGACCCTGCCTAAGTTTACTCGTTCAAGTAGATAAAATAGGAAGCATCAACAAAACTTTACGAGTCTGGAAGCATTGACATGTTGCACCTCTCGCCGCAGCCTGAAATTCTCAATCATTTGCACTAGTTACGACAGCATAACTTTACTCAAACTCAAACCCATTAAACAAGATCCCAAGTTCACTGTGAAATTGACAGAGGACGCAGTGAAACTGTGGTTTATCGGCTTATTGTTATGGTTATGAACCCTGGTTAAGCAGCATTTATCTCCGATTCAAAACACAATTTGTTTAATGTTTGATCAATGACCGCCATCTCTGTTGATACAAATTACTCATATCCATCGTAATAAGTCTTATAAGAGTTCGAATCTATACCGTCGCTACCCCCTTCAGCACTGTGATACAGTAGGTACTTAATCTGGCCCGTACACGTAGCAAAACCTTATTATTGCCACGCATGGTGTACATTGAAGTGTATCGAAAGAAGTAAGCAAAGGTTCAACAAGTACGGTTCGTTTTTTGGTTGAAATAATGAAAATATGGCAAAACCCATGAGTAGGACACGAAGTATCGATGCCGATCCTACCTACACTATACCCTAATGTGGGTAGAATCGACCCGACTAAGGAATAATTTATTGAGATGAACAAAACAATTTATGTGAGGATGAAGAAATAAAGTGGAAGGATATAATAGAAGAAGCGAGTACCTGCAAAGATAGTGTTCTTACCGTGTAGCGTACTCTGAGGCCATGGTAGTCCTTGGCTGGTACGCGTTGATGATATTGTATCAGCACCTCTCTCCTTGATGTTGCTATGTGGTTGTAGGCGGTTGGTGAAGGAGGAATTTAAGTAACTATTGCACCGCGATCTCTGTGTTGTGTTTTGTAACTACACACTGGTACCTAATATGTCTGAGTTTTCTTGGTGTTTCCAGCCTCTCGCGTTGAAAATAACCATGTCACTTGGCAATCCAAACTTTTTTAAGTGAGTCCGTGATGAATAACTATAGAACGAGTACATGTTCAGTAGGTAAGAACACTTTGTTAATAACATATTTGTAATTATCATCGCAACGGCGATGTTTGGGACCGTGGGTGGGTCCAAGGTGCCAGGACCATGATCCCAAAGGAGTATAACTTGTGAATAGCACTTATCCACACATATCACTGAATAAAAGTGACTTGTCAAAGTCACTGATTAGGTCTTCATCAGCGGTACAAGTTTTGAGTTTCAAAATGGCAACCGTCGTTTGGTTTCACCTATGTAGGAAGCATCAACCTCACCATAATTGGGTCTGCTTCACTACACCCGATGCCCGTTTTGTGTTCCCACTGATTATAAAAAGTCATCTCCATACAGCCGCTTAGTTCATAAAGTATTTAGCATATGTCTTATCCCGCAATCATACTAGCACAACATTCTCCTAGATGCAGCGGCAAAAGGGGTGGATTTGGGGAACATGCATGTACCTGGTGCCGTGACGAACCTATTCCATCGTAGAGGCCAACTTGTAACCGGACACGAATGCGGAGTCCCCACTCTTTCATCTGAGCCTCCCCCACAGTAGATGACGGAGAACCCCTGGAATAGTCTCCCTTCCGCCTGCAAGATGGACCCACTTCCTGCAGAGGATCGCCCAGTGAATTCGTCCACTGCACCCTGAGCACCTAACGTGCTGGCACATCACCTCCGCCATGGAAGAACAACCCTCACAGGGGTCCAGGTGACTAAATCAAAGATTTTGGGGGGGGTGGAACATGTCTTGGGATGCTACCCTTAAAGTAAAGATCTACAGGCCTCAAAGCAGTCTCTGAGGCAAATTTCAGTGTAAACTTAGAAGCATTCTTCTTTAGAGACAAACAAGTGAGGATATCAATGCATGATGGCTCGAATGATCGTCCGATCGTTTTGTTTTGCTGACGTTTCCACCTTTCCTCCAGTAGACATCGCCTAGCTGTGTAGGCCGCAAACTTCGACTCTTTTCTTCTTCGTTAGCCATGACCATTTTGAAGAATTTGAAACCAAGTCGTGATCGAGGACGTATGTAAAAGTCAGGGCGGATGATTTTTAGTTTTGCTACTGTCCCGCAGAACCACAACTTCTGCGAGCCGAGAAGCTAAGTGTCAACAAACGCGCGTAATCTGTGTCGTTACATATTACCTTTGTACCAAAATCAAGTCACCCACCAGTTCAACATATGACGATCAGCTTACTCGACGAATGGTTTGTCGTGAAGAATGAACTTTTCAGGGAGCATCCCTCACCTAAACATTCGATGACGTGCTGATTATTTCGGAAAAGTTAACCAACGAAACCGGAATGAGTTATATCGAGTGGAGTCGTCTCACTGGTTGGTTAGATTTTTCGAAGCTATGCATCCTCATGAATTTCGTTGAAGATTATTGAGCAAAGTCTCACTAAATGAAGAGCTTCTGACTAATTATTGTTTATGCGCACACGGGGTAGGCTAATTTACGGACTCCGTCATATCCTGGACTCACCCTGTTGGAATTCGGGTTCAAGTACGTATACGAAACCACGTCACTAAAACTTAAAACTCACAATGAAACACCCCTTGCTAGGATACAGCCTCAACGCATGACCAAGGAGAGACCACGGTGTGTACCTCCCCATAACCCCTTATATTCAACCTAAACTTTACTGTACAATCTAGTTGAACAACGCCGGAATACGTGCGAAGTATCTGAGCGGACATTTATGTTGCACTGACACTGATTGCCGTCATGACACGTCCCATCTTGTTTGAAAACGCAAGTGGTGACAGCCTGTGGAGAATTTGACCTTATATAACAATTGGTGTGAAGCTAGAAAACGACGCGACTCCGACCTGTTTTGTCATCGGTAGTTCAGTGTCGCGAAGGGTGTGTCCGCAAAAATTGGATCACGACGAGCAAATAAAATATTTGTTGTGTTGCGATCCACCAATAGCAACAGCTTTGCAGTTTTGGATATAATTCAAGATATACAAATAATATTCAGATTCACTGTTAGACGGGTATAACAGATATGAAGCTAGGAAACTTTGATTTGCATGACAGACTGTGCTGGTATCAAAATCAATCATGACTGTATTCTGAAGCCCAACGTACGTTATGGCTTGAAATTCATGTTCGCCGAGGTGCAACAGATGATCGATGAGGCGTAACGCCAACGACCGCGATGAGGATCAAGTCCATCCTACTTTTATTTGATCTCGGGGAGGCTCAGAAGGCAAAAAACTCAAGTTATTCCATAACTGAATGTAGGTAGATAGTTCCATAGAGATAATGTTGCATAGTTGTAGTACCTCAAAAAGCAAAGTAGCGAAGTGTTTTGTTGCTTCTGTCGAGACTCAGTTATACGTACCGGCATGTGCAATCAGATTCGCGTGAGTGGAGACCCAACGACACTATGAGAAATCGTTGCATTCAACCATCGCGATCATTTGCCTTATGGAAATCTTACAGAGATATCGCAGAGAAGTGCTGACCGATAGAAACGATTGATTAGGATTGTTGTAAGAACTAGGGAGTGTTATTTCTTTGAGGTCTGTACTGCGAGCCTAGTAATCTGCATCTCAAAACATGTCCGGCGTATTTGTGCATATTTTCTTATATTTCCTTCCCACCCTCACGTGATGCTAATTCGTTAATGTACCCTACGCACATATTCTTACCTACAAATTCGCACTCGTCTTCAACAGCATGTAAACGGAAGCGTGGCTGCATATTATGGCTGCGTGAACTCCGTTGGCAAACTTCAAGGCAAGCCCTAAGGTAGGAGTACAAAATATTCGCTTGGAATGCAGCTAGCACCCTTCACAGTTGGTCATTGAGCGGCGAGGTAAGCTGCAGGAACAATGAAGATTCTACGATTGAAAATTATTTTTATTCTAGTTCTTCCATGTGCTCTGCAATAATGATGTTTGTTCCACTCAGTTTGGTTTCATTGGTTGGCCGGTCCGCAGCATGCACTATCGCGTCAGCTGATGTCTTATAAAGAGATGGTTTCCGCGAATGCTTAGAAACGCTAGTCCCCTCCACACCATCTGTTTTTTCATGTCTTCACGGTCAATTTCCTCTCAAAATCCGCACCCCAGGCATAACTTGGCAGCCGTTATCATTAAGCCCTGATCGGCAAGAGGTCTCAGCTCAAGAGGCCACCATCACTGGAGATGTGAACGTATTGGTTGCAGCTGTTTTTTTTGTATTGTACCGGCCGTTAAGTCATACAGGCCTGTGCTAGGGGTTAGCCACATAACGCTCACTTGACTTTTGGCGACCACCGACCCTCACGCAGATGAGTGTCTCTTTAGGAATTAATGATTTCGAACAGGTTGTCATTTTCTTTACTGCAATTTTTCAATTATCTACTTTTTATAGGAACCCCTGCTTGGTTTACAGACTACATTTATGAGTCTAGAACAGCCAGCACCAACTGCGTAATAATAATTCAAGATCGCTTATTTTCAAGGAACGTTTTATCTCCGGTTCCCCTAGTGAAAACAAAGTGCCTATACATAACAATTATTTTGCAGGGGCTGTAGTTCATTTCGTTATAGGACAGTAACACGGAGACTTTGCTGATACAAGTGTGGCGGTAGTATGCTAAACTTGATCAAATCAACAAATCTGCATGCTAGTTCAATTCATTTTCAATTCAATTCAGAACACATTTGTTGAGGGAAGTCGGTACAAATCTATCATATAAATATTCTCGAGCACATGTTCCTTAATGCGAATTGCTTTGAAGCAAAGCATGTATTGCAGGCTAAAACCTGAAGTATTATCTAAGCGACTTTAGGAAAGAGATGGTGTCTTACAGTTGTACCTTTTAGTCGCGGTGTAGGAGCTAGTCCATAAGTTTTGCTCCCACAGACTCTAGAGAGCTCGGCCACTGTGTGGGTTAACTTTATTTCTATCAAGTTTAGTCTATTGGCAATTTGCTTACGTCCTCCAGAATCACCGGCAATCCTTATACTGTGCTGGCGGTGAACTTTGAACTCGCCCTCGTTTTATTGAAAATTAGATTTCCTTGATGGAATTCTTCAAACTATTGAATTGACCAATAGTTCCGTTGGAGTAGCCGATCCATCACAGTAACTGGGATGAAGTGATCAAGTTTCAAATCGATCAGGGTCGGTTGAGTTCTTCACATTGGCCGTTCGTACATTGAAGTCCACAATACAATCGATCTTGATGGTTTTGTTGATGACTAGGTGGTTTTCGAAGGTAAATCTTGAGATGTAATCAGTGTCATGAGGCAGGGTAAGGTGAATGAGATGGTAATGTAATCAGTGTCTGGTAATGGATGGAGGTTTTAAATTCTTAGCAATATCACTACATAGCTAACGACGGGTGCGTTACTCTCCCGATTCTCTACTGGACCCTTAAATACTATTAGTAATCTTAATTGTTTCATCGCTAAAACACTGGCGTCATGCCTCGCTTCAATAGTGCTCGACTGTGGCATTAATGACACGATGTATTCGCACCAGGCTGTCTGTATGCCTTAGCTCGCTGGGAACAAGAAATGTAAAAACGAAAATCCGAGAGCAATATGAGGGATAGACGAGAAATATGAACTCGACCAGTGATAGCAAAGTGAAACCTTCGCAGGATCTACTAAAAGAGTCCAGGGGTCCAGACACACTTCTTTTCTTTTCACTGACTTGGAGATCAGTGTGATTAAGCCTTGCACTCTCCATGGACGGAAAAACCGTTCTAAAAACGTTCCCGTTTCCAGATCCTTGGAAGCCCACCCAATGTTCATGTCCGGTCCTTCCTGAACTGTCCAAAATAACTATCAATACATCAAAAAGTTCAATAAATAATTGGCTCTCAAGTCCGTGCACATTTTGCAGTGACTGTCTTTAAGTGACGTATTGCTCATTGGTATATCTTAGTGATGAAAGTAAGTTTGCATTGGATCCACGCAAAAGTTCTTTGTAGATGGCTGTTTTATGTTCTGAACGTTAGAGTGCAACATGTGCCTTCAGAAGCACGCAGTTTTTTCAGCATCTGTTGAGACGTACGAGCTCTGCGGACCTACAAAATGCATTAAAATTCGACAACAAAATGTAAATCGATCTGATGCACGTTGCAGGTTTAAAAAAGAAATGTTAGATTTTGAATTTGCGGCATTTTCTGTTGGTTAGTAAGCTAATAACAAATTTCTTAGCACAAGACTGCTAGTTCAAGACCTGATTTGAAGCTCAAAAGGATAAGGACTAGACACGAATCAGAGTACGTGATGTTTAGTCGGTTTTCTAGCTCTCATTTTATGTGACTGCTCTGGTACCCCTCCACTTGCATATGGTACCTATCCAAATAGTGTGGAATAAAACATCCTGTCGAGGTGCAGCAACAAATCGGATGTTGAATCAGAGTAGTGAATATTTAACGGAGACCAGGAAACAACGCATGACACTAAACACCAACGTCCGACGATTGTTTCACCCTTATTTTGAGCTCATCAGGGACGCAAGGAATCAATGTTATGAAAAACTGCAGACCACCAACTTCCACTTCAAAATAAGTGTCCATCCTCGATGCCACAGCTCACAACAAGAGTGTAGTACCTTGTAGCACCACCCTAGAGGCTGTTCAAGAACGTAAGCTAAAAATGCACAAACCCTTTAGCACTTAATGTGCGGCCCTGATTATTAAACTATGTGTGACTTAGCCCCTATAAAGAAGCAGAAAATTTGATACGTCAATTTTTACGAAACAAAAGCTAAATTGTTGTAAAAAATCTGATGCACGAAAAGTGCTCTATGTGAGTAAAGTACACCCTCGTCTTACAGCGTCATCGTAAAAACATCACACATGGGGAAGTGTTGGAGGGATTGTTAGCGAGGAGGTTGTTGGCAAAACTCGAGGAGAAGTCTCCATTGAGTGATCGAGTGTTCGTCCCTAGCAAAGCGCTGAAGATAATCTCTTATACTATTGCGACGAAACAAGGGAAGGAGAGGGTTCATGTCGGCAGCGTGGCCGTGTGGGTAGAGTGGTCGTTTCGAAGGCAGAAACCGAGCGTACCTGGGACCGAATCCCGACAGCGGAAAAATTTCTTCATCGAGATCTTTCCGTTGCAACACACGTTGATGGGTGGAGAGGTTTGACCCTTAAGTTAGTTGAATTGCCCCCGGATTCGAGCTTCTGAAACGATCGCCGAGTATCTCGCCCTTGTTACAAAAGGGAGACCTAAGGTCTGATCAACAATTGTACCTTTACCTTTTATACAAGGAAGGGCTCTCA
>JAQFXQ010000026.1:0-15629 GCA_034693645.1 Pergamasus crassipes | reverse complement strand
GCAAATACCACCTGCTGCCCGTCATCGCAAATACCACCTGCTGCCCGTCATCGCAAATACCACCTGCTGCCCGTCATCGCAAATACCACCTGCTGCCCGTCATGGCGAAGCCTACCTGCTACCCGTCATCGCAAATACCACCTGCTGACCGTCATGGCGAGGCCCACTTGCTGCCCGTCATCGCGAAGGCCACCTATTGCCCGTCATCGAGCAAACTTGCTTCTCTTTCCGGTGGACACAATAGCATTTATTACGGACTCACCCGGAATAATTTAATCTGAGCTTCACACTTCACATAACATGCCTTGATCCTCATCTCTGATCTGGAGGAGGATGAGGAAGAAGAGGGAGTGGAGGATGGTAGATGCTTCTTTCCCTTGGTTCCAACCATGTTATCAGATTCCCTCAGAGCTAATGATACTTGCTCATATACTTCACTCATACTCATAAATAGATTCCTGGAAATGATATTAAATCATGGATCAGAAACAGTTAATGAAGTGATCATATCTATCCACTCATTTAATCCATGCATTTACTTTATTGTTTATGTATCTTAACAACAGTCAGTTTGGCATTCAAAAACTCTACGATGTGAATACCCGAGATACGCTCTGAAGATTGAGTAATTTATATTTGCAATCAGATTTCCAAGAGAGACAGAGATCTAATCTAAGTTCTTTTTAAGGCGTGTTAGAACAGCTCAGACGACAAAACGAATCATCATGTGTACATGTAGAACCCAGGGGCGCGCGAAGGGAAAGCCGCAATTCGAGTGTCTGGGGACCTTTTTTTTTGGTTGCCAAAGTCAGAAAATGCGAATCGGGGGGCGCCAAAATCGGCGGGGGGGGGCGACAACTTTTGGTCGTCAAGTCAAAAAATCCGAAATGTGTGCGCCAAATTGAGGGTTGGCCCCGGGCGCCACTTTACCTTCGCACGGCCCTGGTAGAACCACTTACATTAACCATGTCCATCCTTCATTTCTATCTATACTAATTCATTCAACAAGAATATAGCATATTTAATGGGAATAAGAAATAAGTACAACCACGTGTAAGAACCTTTAAGCTTCCCTTAAGTCTGATGACGTTCCAGACAGGAAATATTGAATCTACGGATATGTCAATTACAATGAAATAGCCCAGAACTAGATTAGTGAAGCTAAAGTACGGCTGTGGCTATTCTCTCCACGTCAACGTTATAAGGTTGTATGTATCATGTCAATTAGAATTGTATGCACATGAACAAGAGTTCAACTATGTGAATAAATGTGTGCCCATAACCATCCCAGCATTTACCTGGTGATATCGGAACAGCTGATCTGGGATCGAACCCGAGATAAACATGCATCCTATACATATATAATCATATATTTGAACTCACCTTAAATGAGTCTCTGCATGATCATCTGAATCAATGAATAGTCCCTTAAGAATGTTCTGTACAAATTCAACATGTGCTGAATGCAGATCATCAATCGAGTTTGTTGACTCCAATTTGCTCTCTAACGTACTCCATGCGGTGCTGATCACCTAGAAGATGAAAACATTAAAGATTATTTATAAATAACACAGATTGACCCAGTGTTGATGTGAGGGTTGATCAATAATGGGGAGTTTCCTATATCCGAGGCTTACCAAACTCAGCAACCATGACACGCATTAACACTGCAATGATTCGATCAATATCAAGCCAAGAGTGAGTCTCAACAAGGATGTACCATGCAAAGAAGGAGCAACGACAAAGCACTAACGTTTTCAACACCAGTAGCGTGTATGGGAGTTTGCCAAAGTTGGAAAGAGTCTGAGACGGTGCTTGTGGAGCATAAAGCCACAATTAGACTGCGTCAAGACAAGGAGTCCGAAATGGCTAAACCTTTGCAGGAAACCGGTCACTCTCCGGATAAAGTTACTTGCTTCTACAACCAGGCTTGAACTACTACCCATGAAGATTTCCATTAAATCGCGTTGAATTATATTTCCTTCTACTCATTGTAAACCATTGATCACGTCTCTTAATAAGTATTCACAATGTCGTCTAAACCCTCAAATCTTTCGCACATTATTTCAAGTTACTCTTGTCACTTCTTATTCATGTGTTATGGGGGGAAACAACAATGAACACACCCATCCACATTCCCCTTCTTCGTAGAAACATAAACTCGGGTTTGTTTGTTCCTTAGATTTACTGGATATTGATATAACAGTGACATTTCATGTTTTCATTGTTTATTGTTGTCTTGCTTGAATGTTTCCAACTAACAGAACACTTCAATGGAATTTTTTTTCAAAAGAGCTCCACAGCAGTTATACAAGACAAAGTAAATTTACCTTAGTAGATTTACTAAATAGGGTAAATTGCCGTAGGGCATACACAGTAAGGCTACCAGTGGTGGTAGCTAGGTTGGTCTAATAGACCACTTTGAGGCACTATATACTGTAATATAGTACCACCCGACCTTGGAGAAAGCTTATACTTTCCTCATAAATTTAATTTATACTTCAATAGTGTGCGCACTCTCTCTCGCAATAATTCTTAACCCGCAGCAAACCCACCAAAATGTATCTGTTGTTGACACTTCTTTCAACAATAGAAAATGCTTCCATACGACAAACAGAGCGAAAAACCATCTGCAGTTCTGGCAGCTCAACTCATTGCATTGTTGCAGCTAGTTCACATCTGTGAGGTTATACGTGGTTTGGTACTGACCAATCGACAGAGGCTCATGGAACAGCACATCTCTCCTAGACAGGCGCGGGGTCGTGCCGTTCCACTGTAGCTAAAGAAGTTCGTACAGCAGGCCACTGATGGATTGACTAAGGCTAAAAAGAGGAGGGATGACAATGACTTCATAGCCAGGATGCGTAGAGCCCTGAATAAAGCTGTTACGCCAAAGCTGTTATGCGTGCATACGCCAATATAAGTATGAAGAGTAATCAGGCCTCGGATGTCAGGGACCTCTCCTTATTCCTGACTGATCTTTAGTCGATAACAGCCGGGAACCGTCATGCCTTTTAAGCACCGAGCGAGGTGGCGTGGTGGTAGCGCGTCGGACTCGCATTCGGAAGGTCTCGGGTTCGAATCCCAGATCGGCTATCCTGATATAGGTTTTTCAAGTCTTTCCCCATATCACCAGGCGATTGCTGGGATGGAAGTGGTTAGCCCCGCAACACAGACCACAAAGTCTAACAGCGGGTACACACTAAAAAAAAAAAGTAGGCAATTCGCATCAGTCTTCCGTCAGACTTCGTCGGCTGGTACCCAGAGTACTCCTCACGAGCAACAAGTGGGAAAGACGGTTTTCACACCCGAAGATTTTTCCCCGCACATTGTTTACTCCGTACTAACAGGGTTGAAGTCAAAATGGAGCAAACGCCACAACCCTGATGACCTCGCCCCGCACTTTTTCCGACAGCTTGCGTTATCTCTGGCTGACTCACTTGGTGCACGGAGACTGGAAGGTATCATACTCGAACTCTACAGTATGCTACTCACATGGCAGAATTGATCGGAAGGAAGTTGAGAGCTTCATGTAGGAATAATTGCAGATGGGCGAACATTGATGAAATCTCACCAAATGGGAAGCGACGTCTGAAATTGAATAAGTAAAATGATAGTGGCAGTATACATCGAGTTCTATAGAAAGCTTGCAGTAGGATGGAAAGAGTTTATGCATCGCATGTAAATCAGTTTGTCTTCAATAATATTAAATAATACATGTTTACATTTCAAATGGTAATAACTGAGCGGGGGCGCCTTCAACAAGGCAAAAAGAAAATAAAAACACTTAAGCTCAGTTGAGCTCAACTTGAAGGCTCCCCCGCTCAGTTATTACCATTTGAATAGTTCGATAAACAACAAGCAGCTACCGCTTTATATAAAAACATGTTTACAAGTACTTACAACTTGAGCTCTGCACTTAGATGAGTGAAGAGGAAAGAGTGCTTTCTAACTCTGAACAGGTGAACAAATATGAGATAATATGAATGCAGCGTGTTGGCGCGAATCACCTGTAATGACAATGATTGTGTTAATTTATCAAAAATGTACATACCATTACCTTCATATAAAAAAATACCATACATATATGTGATATATATACACTGTATATAATATTTTTATTATATAAACAAAGACGTTTTTTGAAATATATACACAATAAATTTTTGCTAGGGCTCACAGCTCCTCCACCCCACCACCATCCGTGCAACCGAACACCGCCACCGTATTCCACCGCTGCACCATAATCGCCAGCCCTTGTAGGAAATACTCTCCCTGCCGAGCGTCGCCTGTCTCCGTTCTGATCCTGCCGAACTCGGGCTGTCTCCTCATTCACACCCCCAGCGTCTCAAAGCAAATCGGGATAACCCCAAAGTCCTCCTCCAGGTCCGCATTCTTTCTTTTCTTCCTCCGGTAGGCCCCTCGTGCAGCCGCCCCGGCCTCTAGCTCGGTAGATTCAACACGGCTCGCCGCCACCGTGCACGCTACTGTCACATCCCACACCATACAGCGACCGGCCTCAAGTTGGAGCAGCGTAACACCGTCTGGCCTCCTTCCATTGCTCAGAGTGTGGTTATTGGGCTCTCTGATGTTTGGAATGCGAGCTTTTTTCAGCCCCTCAGAGACAGCTTTGTTGAGCGAGTCATGACGTGAGTGGCGTTCCAGACTGCAACGACAGGACAGACCTTGATGGCCTTTCGCATCGACCTCCCTTCCACACCGAATGCAGGCATGTGGGTGGCAAATGGCGATACCGAGTCGCAGGCCGGCACAAACTCTAAAAGAGTTTGGATCAAGAAGTGTGCCAACCTGAGAACTCGGTAAAGCCTCCAGCCACTTTGTGCTGAATCTATGTCCAGCCGCCAGGAAAACCGCCCGGTCCCTTGAGGAGGCTAGTTTCCGCGCACAGTCCCCAATCGTATCTTTGAGTAAAATGCCGTCAAATTCTGATTGGGATGCCCACTCAGCAACCGTCGCCCGGTCACCAGACTCGGTTTCCTGTAAAAACTCTTGTTGTCAAAGATGTCAAAAGTAGCATGGCATTCTGCGGGCAAAACACTACGAACTAATGCCGCACTCGCAAATCGGGAGGATGCCTGACACGGGAGATGGAGATCCACGGCAGAGCGGACACCCAACCCACCTTCTCTAAGCGGAAGTGTGGCCCTACTCGATGCCTCCTCGTCCAAATTAACGTTTCCACTTTTCTCAATCGTGTTTTTGAACAACGTATCCGAATCTCTCAATGTGCGCTCCTGGCCGCGGAGGTCACCGGCTCTGAGCAGATACAGGAACATGGGAAGCAGCAGGCAGTGACGCAGAATATACACAGCCTGATGTAGATTCAGGCGGGTCACACTGTCTAGAACACCAGCGAGTTCTCGGCACCGTTTCTCCACGCTACTTGGGACGGTCTCTCTACACAATGGAGCCCCAAAAAGCTCCGCGTCCTCTGGCTTCAGCACTATCGCACCCCGGAGGTTCGCCTGGATGGTCTCGGTAATTCTCCCCTGCGTCACTCGGCATTTCGTCCGTGGAAGAAACTCGCATTTATCCAAGTTCAGGTCTAAGCCAGACACTAAAGCAAAATCCTTCACCGTATTGATGTTCCTCACAACATCCTCTACTGGACCGACTATGGTGCCGTCATCTAAGTACCGAATGTTCAGCTCCGACTTCATGTCCTCTGTCAACTTTTCAATTAACATGCAGAAAATAGCCGGCCCAGCTGGGTCGCCTTGCGGAACCCCGCACGCGGAGTCCACCCATCCACCCTTTGACATGAGGACCGAACCTCTAGCATACGCCCTATATGCAAGAGGATAAAGGGCTAGGCAATTCTCCCGTACGTTCTCTAGCATCCAATCTCTTCTGATTCCATTGAATGCGTTCTTAAAATCCATTTTGAGCAGAACTTTGTCCGAATCCCTGTTATGTGCAATGTAGGCCCAGGTCGCGTGCACGGCCGCCTCACACCCATGCTTGACACCGCAGCCGACCTGATATGGAAGGAGAATTGAACTCAGTTCCTCCATTTGCGTGCGTAGGGCGATCTTCGTAGCCAGCCTCCTTAAGGTCAGACAGCAAGCAATGGGCCTCCCCCCCCTCCTTCTTGATGAACGCGGTGAGCGCTGCTCCGAAAAAGACTGGAAGTATGAAATCAGGTAGTCGTCCGTTAACAATTACTTCACATAAATCTGTCAAGGTCTTAATAAGGGGCGAGTTCTCCTTCCCTGACGAGCCTATCAAATCCCGCAAGTGTCTTGGCCGGAGGCCGTCAATTCCACCCGACAAAGCGATATATATATTGATATCTATATATAAATACCCATCATGGGCGTAGTCAGGGGGCGCTCCCCCCCCCCCCCCAGCCGGAGATAATTTTGGACTAACATGGGCTTTTTTGAGCCAGTCGATTTTTTTTTTTAGGGTCGGCGGAGAGATTCGACCCCCTTGTTGATTTCCTGGCCACGCCCCTGTTATCCACATACCCAACCGCAAGCCGTATTGGGCAAGGTTCAGCCGATAAGATATTTCATGCCGAAAATAAATAAGTTTATTCATCATAATAATCATCAGCATTGTGAAATATCCACATCATAGATACTTAATATCTAATGTGGACTAACCACACTATTATTGTATAATTAATCTTGTATTCAATAAATGTGTGGACTGTTTTAAAATAATAATAATAGAAAGATACGAAAATGCTTCCTCTGTAATAATAGTAATATTATAACACATTATTAAGCAACAAATGCTTCTTGTTTTTCTGCTTCCACTGTTGCTGTTCAGTTCATCAGCATTAAGATTGCTAGTTTTTACAAGCTACGGAGGATCTAGTTTGATTGGATCCTTATTGATGTTGCCTAGTTTTTACCGTATTTAAACTTACAAATGAAACAGGTTCGGTGAGCTTGTAGCATAGAACGAATCCCTCTGAGGAAATGTCATCCTTGGGGTACAATATTGATATGTAGTTGGCGGCCTCAATGTTATCATACTCAGGTAGAAGACGGAAGATGGTGCTCTCTACTAATGTATGATCACTCGATCTCAACGGACGGCTAAGTTGTTTCCTAAGAGATCCCATCAGCGAAGTTGTAAACACAGAATCATCCAATAAAATGATATCTTTAACCATCTGCAACATCAAGATACATGAGATACGTAAAACAGGAGAATTGATGCTTCATTGAGCTAATATATATCCCAGCATGTTTAAAGTTTAGACTTGATATAACTTCTTAAGTGCCGTTTCCCATTATAACTGGTGATCATGTAGTAGTTGAAACCGAAAGAAATAGAAAATAACGAAGTCAAACTTGCTAGCATAAACTTTCAGTTAAGTTAAGATCAATAGATGATCACCTTAAAATGAGTTCTTAGATGATATCGATTAAGAATGACGTCCTTCATTTTCTCCATGGTATATTGATACGAATCGACAACGAAGCGATCCAAGTCAGAATCAAAGAGTCCTTCGAGATGTTGTTGCATGTTCACATAATCAGATACACTGCCTGCCTCACGAAGGTAAACCATGGCCTTACCAACTGATAGAACCTGTAATCAAAAATATTAGAATCAGATCGAAAAAAATCGAGACACCGACCCGATGCTGAATATTGGGGCCAATATATTACATTTATGCATATCATACGCCATTTTTGTTTGGGGATGGACTTTCAGTGGTTTCACTGCTTCTCTGGTAATTGTTCAAAATGATGCCCCTCGGGCAATGTTTTCTAGAAGATGGATTTATCTAAATGAGTGTACTGGCATTCTGAGAATGGAAAATCTACATAAACTAAGACTACTACTCTGATGTATAAAATTACTAGAGATATTCTACCGAAACCATATCATTTGTTTATATCCTCATCTCATGATGATGTTTATCCTCTGAGGCCAAATGTGCAAAAGTATCTATCTCAAGATTTACGCAGAAGTAGGTACACTAGACTCCAAGAGGCTGAGTGGGCATTTTCTTATTTGTGAGAATAAACTCCCATTAGATGTCAGACTGTCACCTTCCTATGCAGTCAAAACTAATGTTTTGAAATCATGTTTCCGAGGACGATGTAATGCATATATATACGTTCGCTAAATAAATACACGTTTCAACCAAAAGGCTTAATGAGAACACATATCCAAGATAACCAAACGTTACAAGGATAATAAGTAAATGCGATAAATCAAAAGAAGACTCACCCTTTTACAATCATCCTCATTCATAAACAATGGAGCATATGATGGCATAATGAGAAATCGATCATACCATAAACAAGGAACTTCTTTTTCCTTCGAGCTCTGACTGTTCTTACATGCATCAAAAATGAAAAAATCGAGTTCTCCATGAGCCACCTGTCCATGTATCATCCATTGGAAGAGCATCTCAAACCAGGATCCAAGGATTTTATCAAATATATCTTCACATAAAGACCGAAATTCACCGCCAGGAGCTGAGTTTTGCTCAACCCACATAACGTCCAATAACTGCCAGCCAGTGACATCTGTAAATATTCGAATATAAACTCTTTCATTAAATTATTGACTTTTTTCGTTATATTTCGACCGTTTGCTGCAAAATTCTGCCTTATCTAATTAATTACCGTACACACAGGCAAAGGGAGAAGTTATCTACTGAGGATTTGATCATCCATACATATATAAGTTTCTACCGGTACCTTATTTGACAAAAACCTGACCTCCTTTTTTTACTAACCCAATTCATTAACCAAAACACCGAGTTGGATTACCCATGGACGTTACAAAAATGAACTGACGGTACTGGTATATGAAATGTGATCTTTGAGAAATTCGTGAGGAAATTGACTTGCAAAAACGATGGTTTGACATAATAACAACAAGACAAATTGATAAAAAGCAAAAGGATTACACACCCAGTACATTGCGACTTTTGCTGCATTTGACAGCTGTTGCACAAAGATATAACAACTTTCGAAGAAGAAACTCGGAGCTGTCAATATGATATTCAAACCTATGTACAGTGAGATCTCCGGCATTGGTACGCTGTTCCAGAATGGCAACTAACCTGCGGAGGAAATGCATGTAATATGAATACAAAATATCAATCAGCAAGCATGGTTAAATCACACTCAATTATGATATGTAACAAGGTAAAACTTGATGAGTAGATGAAAGGAGAAACTTATTAAGAAGGATGTACTTCTCCCTTCCTTGTTTATATCATTTCCTCTATTGAAAACACAGACGAGCTCCACCGTCGCCTTCTCCTATATTTATGTAGCAAATGAAGAAAGTCTTGCACACCAAACTTATACTCATACTCTACTCATACTTTTGCTATCAAGGATATGACTATCATGAATGGCCCTTCAATATGATAACAACAGCTTTCTCTATCATGACTGTGTGTCATTTAACTTAAACTAATTATGATTATTCATACTCTGATGCAGCCAAATTCGGGCCACTATTTATAATATTTTTTTTTATCATTCGTCAAACTGAGAATAACCTCTACTAAATAAAAACCAAAGTGTTTTGGCTTTCCAGATGTTACCGGCGAGGGAAATAAGTAGAAATAAGTGAACAAAGCAACGTACTGTTTATGCCTTAAGAGATGATCGGCTATAACCTCAGAGAATCGTTG
Organism: Pergamasus crassipes; assembly: GCA_034693645.1. NCBI lineage: Eukaryota > Metazoa > Arthropoda > Arachnida > Mesostigmata > Parasitidae > Pergamasus > Pergamasus crassipes. The sequence goes on along the minus strand of JAQFXQ010000026.1, from coordinate 5,986 downwards.
CATTATCAGAGATTTGGATGTGCTTCCCGTGGAGCTGATAGTTCGAAGGCGAATGTAAAGATTGCAAAGTCGAGCACATCTCTCTACCGTGGAATGTAGACATGCCTCCAATGGTCTCTGGAAATAAAACACATATGACAAATAATCCTCGATACTGACATTCATCGGAAAGGCAACCTTCGATCTACAAGTAATAATGACAATGACATTTTACAGCAAACTAAAATGGCAGATCAAATTAATAATATATATATTATTAATAATATTTATTTGTTTTATACTGAACCCATGAACCCAATGAATCAAAGCACCCACCCGCAAAGTATAAGACAATGGGGCCCTAGCCTTGATGGTGATGAGGTCCCCACTCAGCCCAAGCAGGAGATTCAACACACTTTTCAAGAACAACTTCTCATCAGTAAATCCTTGAGCACTTTTAGGTCTGTCTCCCCCACCGGAAGTTGATGATGTTGCGCTATCAGACAAAGGCCGTTGTATCTTCCGGGCTGGAATAATAACACGACGAAAGTTACCGGTAAGAAAATCGAAAAAGGTCATTGGGAGTTTGAATGATTCATCAGGTAAATATATTATCCTACTACGTAAAATTCCGCTAGAAGCAACCGCTAGAAAATATATAATTATTTATAATTATCTCGAGGACGACGGAAAAGGAGGTTGAATTAGCTATATCAATTATATATATATATATATTTTAGACTTTGATTTGACACCTGATCGTTAATATAGAAATTGTTTTTCGAGCTATAACTAAGCACCGATATTAATGGATAACACAAATTGTGCGCTCAAAGATGATTCAGGAACGGTTTATTCAGTTAATTGGAACACGCAACAGCTCATCAATGCAACACCGGGCAAACAGTTTTTTTTCAATTTTCAATTCAAAATACTTTATTAAACAATTTAATTTCTATATATTTATATATTATTAGATTAGATAACACCTTTATAACCAAGGGATTGAGACATTTACAAATACTGGTAATATAATGTGTACATGACAATTTACACACATATCAGTAGCGTAATTCTCCATCCGAACATATTGAACACCTTATTATTCGGTGGATCCGCTAAAGGGAAACATTGGAAAGTCGAACGACGACTATTTTTAACCATGGTAAAAAATAAACCATGTTTGCCTGAATCAACTAATTTCTTAAATATTATTTTATCACATTCATCGAAAGAATTATCAATATTGTTTATATCCGTCTCAAGCATATCTCTTGAAACAGAGCACCGGTAACTGACTCTTCTTATGAATCTCCTTCTAACTTTCTCTTGGAGTGAATCTCCTTCTTGTTGTATGGTCTCCAAACTTTGCATGCATATGTCATGAGAGGAATGACCAAGGATATGAACATTCGTGTGTAGTACTCCGCTTTCTTATTAGCAAAGCATCTCAAGATTAGCGAAGATACTCTCGAGCATTTAAGGGCCACCATCGCCACATGTTGGTCGAAACCCAAATGATGCTGAAAAATGACCCCTAGGCTCTTGACTACGGAGGTGTCCGGGAGTATGGTGGTGCCTGCAGAATATGAGGAGGCGATCCTGCATCCCCTTGATCTCATCACTGAACATTTACCAGCGGTGAGCTACATATCGTTCAGGATAGCCCATTGGTGAACTGCATCACACGCCTGTTGTAACCTCAACTGGTCATGAACTATGTTCACCGGGCAGTAGATCTTCAAATCATCAGCGTAAACCTTATGTCCCACCGCGAGAGGCAAACTATCAGCAAGATCGGCGAAAAAATAATTCGATAGCTTCGGTCATAGAATGCTGCCCTGTGGTACCTCGAAGGTGCATAGTAGTCGCGACGAGACTGCCTTGTTGACCCTGACACTCAGGTATCTGTCATCGAAATATGAAGCAATTCAAAGACAAACACGAGGTTAGAAGCAAAGTCGACTGAGTGTCTCGACACACAGCATATGAGGCATCTTATGGAATGCCTTAGACCAGTCGATGTTGACAACATGAAATGCTGATCTCTGATACGATGACATCGCCCAATCCTGGGAGAATTGCATGAGGTTGGTCACGGTGGATCTACCCTTACGAAATCCGTGCTGGTGTGAATTCAGGCGGCCATTCGCCGTAAAATTTCTATCCATCTCCTTCGACATTATACCTTCCATCATTAAACACAGTACCGGTGTCTGTGATACCGGTCTATAGTTCATGGCATCGTCTTTACTGCCCTCCTTGTAGATGGGTGTCACGATGGCTCTTTTGAAAGATGAAGGACATGACCCAGACTCAAATGAGGCTGTGAAGATGAGTCTGAGAGGGAGATTCAGACTCACCGAACATCTCTTAAAAGGATGCTGGGTCCATCAGGGGTATAATTTATATTCTCTTTCAACCTGAACAACTCGTAGACCTTCTGTTCATCAAATGAGATGTCATTCAAGAAGACATGGTCATTATCCCCGCTGATCCCGGGGGACCATGTACCCTGTGAGTCCCCAAACACCTTAGAGAACTGACGACGAAATTCCTCCGCGAAGTCCGCATCCCGAGTTAGGAGGGTATCATCAAAATCCTTCAGAGGTCCCACATTCGATCTGAACTTTATTCTTGAAATCACATACTTGAAGAATTCTTTCATGTTTGTGATATTAAGACCATTTTCTTTGAGTTCGCGTCGAATCGCCCTGTCTAGCTTTTTTCGCAGGTACTTCGTGTTTAGGCTATCACTCCTTGCCGTCGCCACTCTCTTGGTGAGAGAAGCAACACAAGCGGACATCCTCGTCACCTTACCCTTAGGGTGGTTAAATACGTGGTGGTAAGATGTTGTTTGCATGGAGATGGAGTTAATTCGGGCATTGTAATTGACAGAGATAACTTCTTGGGATGATATTGTGGAAACGAAAGAGGTTGGCTTTGTGAAAGTGCAGACAAGAAACAGTTGTTGGTGTATACAGCTTAATTTCTGCAAGTATGCAGGCAGTTATATTAGTGTATTAAACAACATCATAATCCGCGCGTCAGCGCACAGGAATTAGGAGGGTGTACAATCAGGAACCAATAATAGGTTTTCTCATGTGAATAAGTGTACATCTAGTACATACGTATTCTAAAGCTCCGTGCAATATGCTGCTCGCACACTAGGGGCAACCATAACGGTTGGGACATTTGCCAGTTGTGGTCCGACCTCAAGGGACATCCAGTCTTGAAATAATAATAATGAATATGAGAGAAATTGTGTTTCATAAACAGAAACTAACAAAATAAGTAAAAGTTGAACCTACGCATTACTTTGAAGATATTGCAATACAATTCCAGTGGTACAGAACATAACGGAACCATTGATATTCTTAGGCATACTTTGCTGTAATCTTATTTTGTATCCCACACTTGATTCACCCACCCGTTCACCTCGTTCTAGAGCTACTCGTTCAGCTATGGTAATGGCGGAGATTCTTCGAGGCTGGGTACAGATGATGTGACAAGGTTTATCTAGATTAAGAGAAACATACGTAGTTAGTGAAAAAAAATGGTATAATAAAAATGTAGTAATACTACATAAAATAATAATGAACATAACAATAGTCAATAGAAACATTTAACATGGAAATAATTTTGGTTAGGCAAAAGGGTATTTAGTCAGACGAAGTGGAGACCCCCCGGGTTACAGTACCCTTTACAATGGGCTCACAAGAGACTCTCCTCTACAAACCTTGCTCTATAGCCTCGTCCAAAATAAACTGTGGAATCTGTGTGGTCTTTCCCGATCCAGTTTCGCCAGAAATAACGCAGATTTGATTGCCATTAATCAGATCGATAACAGTCTTTCTGGCTTGGAACACGGGTAGCTTCTTGCGTGCAGCCACGATTTCTGGCTGCAAGAAATGGTTGAAATAAGAGAAGTTTACATAGAATGGCAAATAAACCCAGCCGATTACCTACTCGAAGTTTACGTCCCTGACAGTGGACCATGCGCTGAAATGAATATAATAACCAACGTAAAGATGCGTTGAAACCTTTGTAATATTGTAATTAAGCAGGCAACCTTTACTAGAACAGCATAAGTAGAAAACCCCTCTGAAATTTAATCTCACATTAGTTACTCTCTTGTGCTTGCGTTCTTCAGAATCGTCCTTGAATCTTCTACTTAGTAATGAATCCAAGTTCTCCTTCTTGTGTGGAATTCTGACTTCGTCCATCATCTTATCAACAGCGACCTTCAGTCTCATCTGAGTATCTTCTCTCATCCGTACATGAACCATCAACTCTTGTTCTTCTCTGCAGTAAAATTATATATACATACATCAACATTTGAATATCTCTCACAAGAAGTTACATTATATTAAACTCTAACTAACACTTTACGCTCTTTATTATCCACATTTTGTGTGTCTGTAGATATGATAGAGGCACGGCATTCGCGTCCGTTCCTGAAATGACACTCATTGTATCTTGGTGTGGAGGTGGACAAGTATTTACATCCCAATTATATATACTTCACTGCTGTTAAACTGTTAATATCTTCAAAAACATAGTAAATATACATAGCCCAAAAGTACTGCACCCTCTAACAATTTTATCAAATATACATATACAAAAACCAGAAAATATCTTCAAAAACTAAACTACTTTGACTTAAGACCAAGAAAAACATTACGTGGATCTGGTGTAAGTCTAAGAATGTTTCAACCACACAGCCCGGTAAAGCAAATTACTCAGCAAAAACAAACTTTTTGTTCAAGCCAAGTTGAGCTCTCATGCGACTTCTTTGGGCGTGCCACATTCCAATCTCCCTTCCTCGAAGATGACGTGGGCATCGCTCTTTTCCATCCTGAAATTCCTCCCGGAGGTTAGCTCTATCTCCATGTCCTCCAGAGTTTCTGTCCTGACGCCATCCTCCTCGTCCTCTTGAGGGTCCACCGCCCCCATATCCACGGCGGCCACGCCCTGTAAAAAATGTAAAGTGCTCTCATCAGTGCGGTTCCTGTTTTCTCAATTCAAATTACATAATTGAACTCTAATAATTACCCCAAAATAAACAAAGAGGGCGGGTCTCTGTTGATATTTTTATTTCAATCTAATATCCTATCAATAATACAAGTGCCCACCTCTCAACTCGATAGCCAACTAATTTGCACAAATGCCTACATAATGTCATTTGACAAACACTCGGATCTCCCATAAAAAACGGCGATTTATGTCATTAACTGTAATCAACATGACAATATGTCTAAATTGTTGAAAGTCTTCAAAGATGGTTGGTGCCTTAGCATACATCCTAAGGCATGTCGTCTAGAATTTTCCCTTAAACTGAAGCTCATTTTCACTAAAGATGAGTGCTACCAGCTAAAAATGGATATGGGGTTCCGGGAGAAGGGGAGAAAAGGAAGTATATATCGCAATGATAGCTTCGGGCACCCTTGCGTTACCATATATCATATACAGGTCCACAGGAATTTCCTTGGTTTTTAAGCTGCAGGTGAGATGTCTCTCTATTAACCGAGATAGGATCCGACCCGAGCGCAATTGAAGCCCTGAAAGTAGGGTATCCTTTATATCGAAGGAGACTGCGATGGGGAAAGACACTGCGGCCACAGTGCTGTGAACGGGCAGTTAATGTGGTGGGATTCACAGAGTTCACTCCTTTTATTATCTACACGCCATCAAACCTCAAGCAAGCACAACTAAGTGATATACTACATAGTACAGCTTATGCAATACTGTGTGTATAGTATTTTGTAATACTACACATGAGATGTTAAAAATTCCAGTATATATATATATCCACTGGAATGATGACCATCGCGCACAGAACATCAAAATCATCCAATATACCAGCAAACAACCAATAGTCTTAACAAATATCTCTGTCCCTGCTGTCACCAATCCAATTCGTACTTCATGAATAATAAGATTCGCAATCTTAAAAAGTTGCACGATAGAAGAGATGACTTGACGTTAGAAGAAAGCCTTTACCTCT